>JABYQR010000088.1:0-133884 GCA_022592445.1 Cytidiella melzeri | reverse complement strand
TACCTGGCCCTGCGCGTCTTGCTGGAAGAACGCTTTTCCTTGATTTTGCGCCCATACTATGAACGCGTGGCGGAAGAGCCGGGCTTCCGACGATGTTTTCCCCTTGAAGGAGACTGGTTTCTCAACGATGCTTCTTTCCCGAGAAGCGTGGGTAGCAGCGGCAATCGCTGGTGTCTGTGCAGCTGCAAGTGCAGCCACCTGATTGGTCAGGTCTACCATCCTTTGTGTCAAGACGCCCAATATATTCAGGATGTCTTGCTGGCTCAGATTGGTGACTGGGGCAGCTGGGGCCGCAGGGGCAGCAGGGGCGGCGGGCTGGTTGGGATCCATGTCGAAGAAACGTATGCAATTGTTACAAAACTGTGGACTATCTAGATCCACTCAAAGTAGCTATCGTTATTAACTACGTTAAGCTGCGCAAGAACTTTGTTGTAGTTTTTACGGAGCTGCTTAAAAGAAACTTTTCCTATTGCTTTGCACCCCCAGTCTAAGAGTTGCCACTCACGGTCGGCGGTGACTGGTGCGAGGTCGTCAAGTCGGTTGAGGAAGCGGTTGACTTTGTTGACGAGGTGGAGCAGGGCGCGACGGTGGTCGGGGTCTGCGCGGTTAAGGAGTTCTTCGAGCTCAGTAAGAGCTTGTAGTCGAGTGCGGACGGCTGTGAGTTTTGGCTTGAAGATGCCGACGAGATCTACCGGCGTCAACTTTTTAAAGTCGATGAGTACCGGTTTGGGTGCTGCGGGGGCGGGAGTGGGCGGAGGAAGTTTGGCGAGCCGCTCCGAGAGAGTTGGCTTGTGGGTTCGCTGCTCAGCTAGAGTGCGAGCACGTTCTTCAGCGGCGCGTTCTCCGTATGCTCTGGCAGAAGCGCGGAGTTGTTGGTTTTCCTCGTAAGAGGGGACGGTGAGGGTGATGCCTTTGACAGGCGGCTTCTTGGACACGTACTTCGCGACGGTGACCAGGTCTTTGTCAGACCAGCGATGAGGTTGACCGCTCTTACGCTTTTCAGCGAGAGCGTCAAGGAACGATGATGGAAGAGACCTCTTGAGCTGAGGCTCAGTTGTAGAGAGGTTCTTAGAAAAGCGGGGGCGCGTGTCCTTGGGCACTAGACAACGCGCAGGGGGTAGAAACGGACGACGTAAGTGTAGCTCAACGGTATGAGAAGACCGGAGACGTACTCGTCAAACAGGAATAAACTTTTTAAAACGGTGGGAATGGGGACCCAGGGTTTACACAACGATCTCGACCTAATGACACAGAGACAGGGCTCGACGTGACAAACAGGGACACGATGTGGATGACGACAAGGAGGTGGTGGCAGGCGTGAAGCACAGTGCGTTCACCAGCTATCAAACTTATGCAGAAAGCTAGCCCAGTAAAGACCAAGTTAGTATTGTGACTACCAGCTATGTAGTACAAGAGTGGGTTGCTTACCTAGCCCAGTAAAGACCAAGAGGTCGAGATGGGGGGCTAGGAGCGTACATGTAGCAGTATATATAGACTTCAGGGACCTGCGCACAGACCATGTTGAGGGCAGGCTTTGCAAGAAGCCGTGTGAACGAAGAACAAAAGAACTACCTAAAGGAGAACAATAGCTATTGTCTAGACCTTGCCAAGAACTCTACTCGTGAGAGAATCTATCTAAAAGGAGACCAACTATTGTATTCCATTCCCACACTTGTGAGAACATCCTTCCATAAAGAGAACAATAAGGAAAGAACAAAAGGAGTCCATGTGGACGTCATTTATGACATCAAACCCTAGCTATGGGCTGAGCCATGTGTCTGTAGCCATGTGGTCTTACTTAAGCTAAGTCACATGCCAGTGTGACGTAGTAGCAAGTAATGTGACCGTGTGGAGCGTCTAAGCCACGTGATACGGGCGCTTAATAGACGTGCAAAGGAGTTTATGCAGAGAGAATTGAAATTAGGTTGTAGCCCGGAGTTTTATAGATAAAAACAAGAGGTAAATTGCGAAAATTAAGGGCTAGTCAGGCCATCCATGACACGCGGGGAAGGGGATGCCTTCCTCTGAGAGGTCAACGCGTTCGCACTGGCGCACGCAGTAGCCGGGAGCGTGCTAGACATGAGAAAGGAATGGGGTAAGCTCTTCAGGTAGAGCAAGAGGCGGGAGACGAAGCGCAGCCAAGCCCAGAATACCGCGAGATACGGGGTCGGCCAAGTTCTCCTTGGTATTGACGTAACGAAGGACCAGATGCAAATTGAGGGCCGCTAAGATGACGACCACACGACGGATAGAAAGGTTGACTTGGAAGTTTCGACTTCGGCCTCTATTGACTGCACCTACGACGCCAATGTTATCACTGCGTACTAGAATGTCAGCGTTTGAGAAACCCAGTGTTTCGAGAGAGAGCGTTGCGAGTTCGACCGCAATCATCTCCGCCCATCCAATGTCGCGGCTATTTGCCTTCCACCCATTTGTCAACTTCCAAGCAGCCCATCTTCCGTTAACAATGATTCCAATACCCCAGCTTGAGGAGGCGTCGACCCAGATACCCACGTCTCGCAAGTCCCCTCGCGGAATGAGGGAACGCGCGATGCCCGTTGAAGAGAGAATGTTCCTCCACCATCCCATGTCTGTCTTGACTGAGTGGGGGACGTACCGTAGTTCAAAATCGTTGTGGAAAGACGCGATGAAGTTGCAAAGGTTCGAAAGGAATGAACGGCCTTGTGGGAAAACAAAACTGATATGGGAGAGGGTGCCATTGAGTGACAAGATGAGCTTTAGAGACACTCGTCGCCGTTCCAACGCAAGTCTGCAGAATTCCTCGACCTTCCGCAAGTATTTGAGGCGTTTGGCCTCCGGCAGTGCGACCGTACGCTTCGAGAGATCCCAGAGGAAGCCAAGGTAAACCTGTAGAAATGCAAAACCCCAGCACTTCCCAAGTTTCCACGGTACGCCTAACGGTCGCGTGACCCTAAAGATGTCTTTGACATCGAAGGCGTAGTCCCAGTCGTCCACACCAGACCCAGATATTGGGAAACGGAGTTGAGCGAGATCGTCGACCCACTTAGCGTTTGGGGCTTGGAAGTGTGCGCGTAGAATATCCACAACCGCGTCCATAACCTCACCCTGCACGCCTGGACCCGAGGAGATGCCGAAAGGGCAGACGTGGTCCATATAGAACCTCCCAGGTTCGCATTGTATGACAATGTACGGCTTGTGACTTGGCAAAATAGGGATGTTTCGAAAAGCGGAGTCGACGTCGAGGGAAGCCGCCTGAGCGCCTAGTGGTGCAGTGGCGACCTATGATCAAAATGGAGGTGAACGATGGGTTGAGACTCGACTTGAGCCACTCGAAAAAACAGGCGGAGAACGCCTGACAAACGACAGTGAAGTGCACGCCTCAAATTGAGGCGGCGAAAGATAAATACCACGCTGTGAGAAGACTTTCCTCGAATTGAGGCAGCGTGCAGAAGAAAAGGAGCGTCGACGCTCGAAAAACAAAGGAATAGGCAAATAGCCCACTTGCAACGCGCAGTATTTCCTGACAACTGTGAGCAGGGAGCGAAACTTACCATTTGTGCGAAGATAACTGCGGTCCCCCAGGTAGTCGTGAACTCGTCTGAGTCGATGTCGTCGTTAACCGACATGCCCTCAAAGTCCTTAAACGAGCAGTTTTGGATAAGTCGGAGTTTACTTGAACCATCCTTTTCTACTACTGAGAGCGGCGAAGATACAAAAGCGGAATTGAAGAGTTGCTCGAGTTGCAGCTGCGAAAAAGGGCCGGACATGCGCCCAAGGGAAACCTGTTCGTTTACATAATCTTGAATGAAATCCATATGAGCGATGCCCGTCTTAGAATTGGCGGGGGTGAAAGAGACTGAGCGAGAGCGAAAATTTCCGATTGGGAAGCCGCGGCGAAGTTTGTTGGGGAGATTCTGGTATTTCTGCAAAAGGCCGAATTTAGCGAGTTCTGAAGCAAAGTAGTCTGCACGATACGGGGTGATGATGCGCTCCCGTTCAGAGGCACCGTTTACTACCGGCGTGATGACCGGTGGCACCACAGAGCGAGCAGACGTGAGAGGGTCTACCAGGGCAGCGGAATCCTTTGCAACCTGAGGGTTGCCCACCGGACTCGGAAAGGTTCCAGAACAAACAGATATCGGAGCCGTCTCTGACGCTAACAAGACGTCCTCGCTCAAACGCGCAAAAGAAGGGTTTCCCGTTCTTAAGGGTCTTCTCGTTGCAGTCTTTAGCATGGTGGCCGTTCGTCCCGCCGTGGCCGCATCGAAGGCAGAACAACCCGGCGCCAGGCTGTCTGCCACCCTGAAAGGGCTTCCCACCTTTGCTCGAGCCCTCACCGCGGTCATACCCGTCTCGACGATCGCCAGTCGGTCCTCTATCTCGGCCCAGGTACTTGTCTTCGCGGGTGCTGGGTCGTCCAAAACGCTCTCCCTTGTTGTACGGATGGTACGCTCGTCCTCTATCCTCGGCTTCTACTTTCCTTCTAGTGATTGCCCTATCCACGTTATAGAAACGTCGTTCGTAACTCTGGCTCCCCACTCCAAATGTCGACCAGGAGCCACCAAAGAATGACTCCCTGACCTCGCGATCGAAAGCCAAAATGGTTTCGAACGAAACCTCCATCTCCTCACGCTCCCCCAAGGAATCGAAATGCGCTGTGAAGAGGTCGCGAACCTTGATAGAACACGCCTTGTCGAGGACATTTATGAAATTCTTCCATGCCCCCTCTGCGTTGTGAACTTTCGTGAATTTTGGTCCTTCGCTCCTAATCTGGCGCATAATCCTGTTTGTGCACATGGACAACGGGAGATTGTGTTTGTGTCTAATAAGGGCAATGAAGGATTCCGGAGGCTTCGCCACGCTGCTGAAAAGGTCCTCGTTGTCGGCGACGTCACATACCGGTAACGGAGGCCGGGTAAGGGAGGTTAAAGGAGTAGAGGATGCAACTGGCAATCGAGCGTCGACATGAGCACCGGTAGGGTTGGACTCGGAGGCAGCGGGCCTGGTTATATGCGCCTGATCTGGGTCCAATTTCTTTTTCATCAAAGCGACAGCCCTTTGTATAGATACTGGGCTCATTTCTCCTAGTAAATCCAAGAACAGCCTCTCGGATGAGATCCAAGGAGGAGTTCCTAGACTTCCTGCAGGCGGCGAACGCGGCGGAGCGCTTGCGTCCCTCGAGGGAGGGTGAGAGGATTCATGGCCACCGAGGTCCTCGTCCTCCGATACATCCTCATCTCCCCTCGAACGCCTCATAGCCCTGTCCTCGTTGCGCGCCATTCTCACCTCTAATTCCGCGGCAGAGACTCCGTTTACGAAACCATCCACGTTATTCCCACCAATACCCACTGGCATAATTTCGACCATGATGAGAGAGAATGACCTCAGATAGAAGAGATTGCGATATTTTCCGAGGGACAAATAAGAGTGGGTGAATGCGTGATGGTGGCGAACGCGAACTCGAGAGATAAGTCGAGGGCGTTTCGCCTCATCACGCATCTAGCCGCTCGCTTAGTAAGCACTTGCTTACCTCGGCCGCTCGTTCCTCGCTTTGAGCCAAGCAGCACGCTGCCCATTTCATGCATTTTTCGCGCTCGTTTCATCGAAGAAGCGAACGCGTTTGGTCAAGCTCGCGGCTCACTCAACGAGAATACACCCGGGCTTGAGAATCGAAACCACGATAGGTCACCGAGGCAACCGTCTAATATCGAGTCACCCTGCAACAAGCCTTTACCTGAAAGTGGCCTTTGTTTCACAGACAAAATTCGCGGGCTGGTGCAAGAGAGCCTTTCGGCCAAATGCTATGTAGTCGAATTGGAATTGTGGAGACAAACTGAAAAGCTGCTTTCTGTGGGAGCAGGTGAGTTGGTCGTCCTGGCAGTGCGATAGACGTGAAAGTCCGTATTCCGTACGCTACATATGCCCACCCTCTTACAAACTGAAACAAGAGAGTAAATAAATGGGAAAAAAATGTGCTACATCATGCAGAGAGGGGGATGTGTAAAGTCCATGAAAAACAAGACAAAGTAAGAAAAAGGGGAAGGGTAGTGATTCTAGATAATAATAAAGCCGCCCCGTGGTGATATTCTTCTAGTTCGATTGTCAAACCATCCTCTGAGACAAATAAAATTGATACGCAGCCTCGAGCAACGTCACCTCCTTCTGTGCCCACAGCGCAGTGATTTCCGCCTTCACGGGCTCCCTGCGCTCTGGAGAGATGGATTTGACGGTCATACGGAAGGCTGAGGAGATCGGGCGGTGGTCAGAGACGTTGGCTTCATACCGGCGGTAGTGGAGCTGTTCAATGCGAGAGGGATCGCGAGATCGCCAGAGGACACGGTCGCACCAGGCTGGGACACGTCTCTTCTCCGAACTGTCGTACTCGTCCGAGCGCCGGTCGTACTTGTAAGTAGGCGGGAATGTAAGAGGGCCTTCCATGAAAGTGCGCAAGCGGAAGCCGCGGTTGTTTTTGATTTCTTTCAGTAGCTGGTCCTGAGCTATGAGACGACTATAGTCGCCCTTCTGAATATCTCCTACCACAGCATCTCGCCGCAGATCAATGCGATAGTTCATGTCCCCGCTCAACTGTTGGAAACGTCAGTCGTGTTTCAAGGCTAACAGCAAATAGCGAGATCAGCTTACGAATACTATCTCATGGTCCATAACAAGAGTTCCATCGCCACCATTAACATACGGTGCAAGGTCGTGCGACTCTGGAAATAGCTCCTCTTCCAGGAAGGCTGCAAGATCTGCGTTACGCTGCCGGACGTGGTGCTGGCCAGCAGCCAAATGGCAGTTGATGAAGCATATTGAAGAGTCGTCGATGACCATACGAGCGATGATGCCTCCCTATCAGCAACTTCAACCAGTGTCTATATCCATTGTAAGAGGATGATAGCCGACCTTGTTACCGTACCGACCTCCCATACCCCGCTTAACCGTCGTAAGAGCCACATCTCTTATGCTATTCCTCTGGGTGTCCTTGACAAAGATACAGCTAAACAGTCCGACCAAGTTCTCCGTATGGATGACGGTATATGGAGTATCTGGAGGCATGGCTAGGCGCACAGCGAGGATCAACTTGTCATACCACTTCTTGTACGATGTCGTGACCCGCTGAGAGATCGCCCCATCCGTCGCTCTGCTTTTCCCACCGAGCAAAACCGACTTGGCCGCCATTTTCCTGCTTTCGAGATCAATCAGCTCTTGCAGACCGAACGCGATGATGTCTGGCGAATCGATGCTCGTCAACGCGTCCTGCAGGAAATTCACGTTGTCCGCAGTTCCGGCGAGCGCGTCCGGTTTCGCTGAATCCAGGTTCCAGGAGACAACGAGAACGTTAAGGCCTCTAAAGGAACTGTACTTGGTCTCTTGCTTGAGAAGTTCTTGATCTGCGTGTTTAAGTATTTGTATATGGTCTGGAAGATATACAGGCAGAGCTTACTGATCCAATCAACACCCAAAAGACCGTCCCAAAACCTCAGTTTCTCGTCCCGTCCTGCACTGTACACTACCAAGCGACCCAATTTCTCAATGCTCCAAGTATCGACCGCAAGACTGAGCACAGGGAGTTTCTGATGTGCCTGCCAATTATTCGTCGTGACCCACGGCCGTTGAGCCACATCGTAAGCGGCAATATTCCCTTTCCTCCCTCCAGCCCACAGACGATCGTTGACACCCTCAAGGCACAATACATCAGAAACGGATACCTTGATAACCTCTTGACACGCGGGAACACCGTCTTCCGTCATCAAAGCCCAGATACTTACGTTTCCTCCCTCATGCCCAAGGAAGACCTTTCCAGGCTGTGATTGCAAAACAGTGCCCGAAGTGACCGCACCCAGGTGTTCAGTGGGAAGGATAGACCTTCCAGCGCCGCCAGGGACAAAAATATCGTAAACCCTGATCAACGGTCCTCTTGATGTATTCCCTGCGGCCGGCCCGTTCGGATCCCTTGTAGAAGTCCACAATTTCCCCCCAAGGATCTTCGCAAACTCTTGCTTCTCCGCAATGCGCACTACACGCGGTTGAGTCGCAGACAAGCCTGGATCGACGCCTGGCGTATCTGGAGTGAAGATGAGAACCTTCCCAGTCTCGTCCAAGGTGACCATCTGGTTTCCGTGCCGAAACATATGTGTGACAGCATGCGAGTGTATAGCAAGCTTCATGCCCGTGACAAGTCCTGCGCGGACATCAAGCTCAACCAAATGCCCATCCTTCGTGCCTAACCAAAGATAAGAACCACGCTCTGCATCCCTCTCAACCGACCTAAACGCCAGACTGGTGATCTTGTAGTCTTTTGTCTTGGCCTCCATACCCATACCTCGGGAATCGAGGTCGTGGATTGGACTATCTGACTGAGACAGGTCGTAAATCTTCAAGTGATGACTCGAAGAGACCGCCACAATCGACCCAGCTGTCACAACGGTCCCTGTGTAAGATGGAACATGAACGTATGATTCCGAGTAGCTGTGAACCTTGATGCTAGGTGGTCGGCGAGAAGATCGACTTGAATCTGGCAGCATCTCAACCTTCTTAGAATCCTCTTCCTCTTCGTCACTCGAAGATCCGGACGGCTGGCGTCGTGCAGGCGGGAGCTTATCAAGGAGCCCGATGGTGCGCGTCGGCGGCGGCGGATGTGCGCCGAACATCTTGCGTTCCATTTGTGCTGCAACCGAAGCCGTCGTTGTAGGCGCAGCCGAAGTAATCGGTACGCTGTGCATGTCGGTCTGACTTGAAAGGGCAATTGTAGATGGCGCCGATTGCGAGGGGACTGGCATGTCCGTGTCGAGAACAGAATGGTGGCGGGGAGGAGGGAGTATCCGATTACGAGGTTCCTCTACGACAAGGCCAGTACCCTTTCGGGCGGGCAGTGCAGGAGGTGTGGCAGAAATAGGCGATGGAGAGGATACGTTCGGGAGCGAGGACTGCTTCGAAGCATTTTTGTTCCGAGGAGGCGGGCGTGGAGGTGGATTGCGCGCAGAAGTGCTTACAGGAAAGTCAGCGACAGGGCTGATGATTTCTGGCGGAGAAGCAGAATTCCCGTTACCCGTAATAGTGAGAACATTATCGGCGGATTGGGCTCTGGTCTGGTCCGCAGATGCTGACGGTCTGTGCTTCTGTCCATTCTTGCGGTTCGGCAATGGAGGAGGTCGTGTGAACGGCGTCGAATCAGTCTCCACAGTAGAGCCTGGAAAAACGATTCGAGGAGGCACAGATGGAGGAGTATCAAGAGGGAAGGAGTGACGGGGCGCACGGTGAGCGTCTGCTGTTTGACTGGAATCCGACAGCAGAGACAAATTACTTGATGAGGCATGCAATGTTATAGCCGAGTGAGATACAACTCGAGGCGAATGGATTAGGGGCCGAGAGGAGGGTAACGCGGGGCCAGCATTTCTATTGCACAGCATGAGCAATCGAGTGTTGATGCACTTGCTCAATCGCGACCACCGCAGACCAGTACAGTGGCAGCGACCAGGGCACAACTTGACGTCGTAGAGTAGTAGAACGAATGGGTCACTCACCCAAATTTGTTGATCAGAGCAGAAACTCCGGCACTGCTAGGAGACTCGGAAGAGTCTCCACGCGGAGTAGAGGTAGGCGGAGGTGGTGGAGGCTTTCTCGCAAGCAACGCGTTCTTAGCTTCCAAACTCAACGGTGCAGGAACAGACGAAGGAGATGAGGTAACGCTGGGTGTTACAGGGCGCAGGAGCGGACTGGCGGAGGCCGAGTGGATTGGCGTGTTGACCTGCGAGCCACGAGGAGGTGGTGGCGGCGGAGGCTTTTTGTCTGTTGCCTTCAGATTGGAGGATGAAGACGTCCCTCGCAGCAGTTTAGGACTAGGTTTGGGCTCGTTAGACGATGAGCTAGCCCGCGGTCTCGGACTGCTGGGTTCTGGCGCGAGGAGGTCGTGGCCATCAGACAGCCTTGGTGAACTTCTGGCTGAAGATGCATCGACTGTGAGCTGCTCGAATTTGGAACGAAGACTTTTGACTGGTATCGCCTGGGTTTCGTCAACGTCTTGCGTTGAATGTGCAGACATCTTGACACTAGGGACAAGCTCAAGAAGGTGACGTCCGGCGACACAATGTAGAATACAGATTATTGGTTTGTGGGAGAGAAATGTGGAATGACCGTAATATTGAGGGATTCGAAGTGGTCGTAGCCAACAATCTGCTCGTCGCCGTCAACTCGGTGCAGGAGGTTGAGTACGAGGTACGTCCTGCGCTGCTTCGCACTTCGGAAGTGCATACACATCCGCGTGCACGTGATATGAGCGCTTATGCGTTTCTAATGTCAAGATTAATCCCACAAAATAATTCACCACTCGTCAGCAACCACCCCAGTCCAGTCTGTATTTGCGGCGCACGACTCGCTTTGACTTATCTGTGAGTGCTTGATCGCTCAAATTGAGGACTCGTTGCACTCATTCCAAGTGCTTCAGGTGTGGTTTCATGGGTCTATGAATCTATGGCGGGGGCTCAGGCTGGCAAACGCAAGACCGGTCGCGAGAGTTACTTCGAAACCCTCTGTTCTATTCGTGCGATGGCTGTCGAACCCCAAGCCCGCTCTTTTACCCTCGACCACTCAGGATAGCCCTCTCTTGGCTTTACGACGGACTCTTGAGAAGAATCTCCGGAAGGGAAATTACCAGGAGGCTGCTGAGGCGTTTCGCAAGCATATGGCGTCCACTAGGCTTCGCAACCAATCTCGGTTTGAGACATTCGAGCGCGTGGCAGATCTCTTCCTCAAGTACGGCGAAACAAATTCGGCAAAAATTGTGCACACGCGTATGAAGAACGAGGGCTTTATCCCGTCACTCCGTCTTAGGGCGTGTATGACAGTTTTGCTCAAAGGCTCTGGCAAAAGTGCTCTCAAGGCTGCTCCGAAAGCTATGGCACTTGAGGGCTTTGAGGAAAGTACTCTGAGGTATCTTCTAGCCGTGGTGTTTGTCAACATTCCTTGCTCTTCGGAGCTCATTGAAGGTTTTGTGGGCGCGTTTACCCAGACTCGTCCCGCAGATTACGTTCTCTCGAAATCCACATGTTCACTTCTAGCGCATCTCCATACTCGTCTGGGATCGCCGGAACTGGCAAACAAATGGTGCCCGAAGCCTGTAGGCAGACTGAGCCAGGATAGAAGACGTCTACTTGCGATGGCAGAGTCAGATCCTGGATTGAAATCTATCATTCAGGCTGCTATACTGCGCTTGGATATGGACGGCAAGGAACATGATCGCACATTGTACAACAGCCTCATGCAATATCTCCTCCAGAAACGACAGTACACGCGCGCGTTCCAAATCTACCGACTCATGCTTAACGGCGAGCGTGCCATTTCTCCCAACGCCCCTACCTTTATGCTTCTGTTTGATGCGTGGTTAACCATATCCGAGCCGAGGTCTTTTCGCTCGCGCAAGCAAAAACCGCCACTTGATGCTCCCACTCCTCGTGAAATATTTCGCGCGATGATGTACAAGCATCGATCTTCTTCCCCTTGCGGAGCGCACTCGTCTATCACAGTCAACACCCTCACTGCAGCACTTCGCGCGTTTATGCGCCAAGACGATTACGCCGGCGCGTTCGTGGTTCTTCGCACATTTCGTCTATGCAATCACCAAGCTCCCGTGAATGCTTACCACGCAGTCATCGAAGGGCTCATTTGTCGTATCCGCAAAGAGATGCAATTTCAGACACCCTCTGACGTCCGTAAACAGGTTCTATGGTGCCACCGCTTTGTCCAGCGGGGAGATATTTCGATATTGCCGAGCGACTCACACATCCTCGTGGAAGGAATACTCAACCTTGGACTGTCAGCTATACTCGACTTTGACCCCCTACCTCTTCCTGACGCACCACAACTCCATTCATTCCTGCGACATTCGAGCTCTGGCGCCTCGAGGAAATCCACGTCAGCGAGGAAAAACGCCTTTTTGGAGCTCACCCGCACGCCCCACCGCGTGCCTGGCCCTTTGGTGGTCATTGGGATATTGAAGGCTTGGGACGACCAGTGGGATATCACGCCGCTGGAGCGGATTTTGCGCAGAGCTATACTTGCTACGCATGTGAAGCTGTTTGTGCCTCCGGCGAAGGCGGTTTCGAGAGAGATTGCGGAGGCGAAGGTTGAGATGGTGATTCAAAAAGGGAATCCTACCGATGTGGTGCCAAAGGTTGCGTGAATTATCCTATATACAATGCTAATGTCGGATCTGCTTCAGACTGTGTAGAATATACAACATTCAAGTACAATGATATCCCTGCTTGCTCGACCAAACACTGACGATCGGCTTTTCTAGGGCCCTTGAAAGTGCAGGGTATGAGGAGATGAGTCACCATGCAAGGGGTGCGTACGCCGCACTGATGAGGTATGAGATTGCATGCCGTACAGATTGAGCGAACGAATCTGCTTCAAGCCAAACGAAAATCACATCGAGCGAGAATACAAGTGAAGTGTGGTGGAACGATGCCTCGCAGAGTATATGTTCGTTGAACATGCTCAATTCTAAGTTGCCACACTCAATGACTAGACTCGCCAGCTAGTCCAGAGCCACGGGTAAACTCGCAGTTATGCGTGCGTTTGCCTCCAAAGCTCAGTCACAACGTTTGTTCGGGGTATGAAGAGTCGACGGCGCGATAACAGTATCATACAATGTTACGAATACATGGTTTTTTTTCTCACATGCTATTTTGTCGTGCCAAATTTCTTCCATTCTGGCAATGCAAGCTCACAAGCATTGGGAGTAGTAAGCTAGGAAACCGCAAAATTCAATACCTCGTCCAGTCACTCACAATATTATAACAGTGGCTCACCATTAATGACCGTACACGTGTAAGGAGAGACGCAAGCAGTGGCGCCCGTAAATCCTGAACCACCACACTGGCCGTACTGAGCAACGGTGCCAACCACAGCACTGGATGTTGCGGGCGAAGATGCAACACTCGACGACTGCATCAATTTTCACAAATCAATTTTCCTTTCGATAGCTCACACGATATGTAGACGTACCGCTGATGCGTGAGACGCCGTTGAGGTGGTTGGAGAACTAGAGCCAGACCCAGAGCTGGCACCGGCGGCACCGGCGTAGAGGGGAGGACCAGGGATCGGATACGTCGTCTGAGTCTGAGCGGCGTTGGAGTAGATATCAATGTCCAAGCCTGGGTCGGTGTTGCTGTAAGCACCCGGGAAGGTGACAAGCTCAGCGGCGGTTGGCGCAAGGCTGCCTCCACCGGTGATCTGAATTTGAGCGCATTCAGGGTAGAATTGCTAGAGCAGATATGTCAGTTGGGAGGCGCATTATTGGGATGAGGGAGAAAGATACCCACAGCAGGAAGGGAGTGGAGGGCGATGGTCTCAAAGCGAATAAGGTAGTTTCCTGATGGGACGGAGGCAGGGATAGTCGTCGTCCAAGAAGAGTTGTCAGCGATCATCTTTCCATCACCCCATGTACCGTTAAAGACGGTCCCGGATAGTAGACCAGCCTCGTCAATCTTAAACCACTGGAGTGTGCTGGCGCTGACACCTGTGCACGTTGAGCCAGGGCATTGAGCGAGATAGGTCAGCTGAACATCCCTCAGGCTGTCAGTTCACAGCTGCTACAAGGGCTGAAATGGTGCATACCATTGGACCGTAAGCGTGAGGCCAGACCTGATTCCAGTAAGCGGTGACCGCAGATCCAGCGGCGACGGTAGCGGTCAGTTGGAGAGCACCAGATGTACCGTCGTCATTGCAAGCAATGGTGGGATCGGTAGCATCCGTGATAGGATTACTGCGCAGCGCAAGGCTTTTGAGCAACGCCGGGAAGCATTCCTCGAAAGCACACTCACTAGGTGCTCCATGGACGCTGTATGGTGGTCTGGCCAGTCGGGGAATTATATGGAGCCCTAAGGGTCGTATCAGTCTGCAGTCCGATTGCTGGTCCTGCTGTGTACTCACCATCCTTGGTACCAGTTGCCGGCGTTGGAATAGGCAAGCACACCACCGTGCGCTAGAGCAGTGGGGATAGCAGCAGAGGCAATGACGAGGAGAGTGGCGAATGCGAACATTTTTTTCGACAAAGGCTTGACTGTAGTTCTGTCTTCATGAGCAATTAAGCTTATATACCCTGAGGCATATATGCGACATTGTCTTTACCGCACGGTCTTGTGCACGTCATGAGAGGCACACGGATATTTTGCGGGTACATGGTGGATGCTGCTGCGTCTGCCGCGAACCTCCCGGCGGAAGCTCGCTACCAAGAAAACGTCTGTTCCGTCACCGAACGAGCACACGCACAGCACTGGACAAGCATTCGAGTTGTTCTGCTATCAGCTGCAAAAATAGAGCAAGTGCGATGTTCCTGGTCAGCTGCAAAGAGTTCGGCGTATACTGAGAGCTTCTAGCACGGATGGTACCTCATTCCACGGAGGCAATGGAACATTCACGACTCGGAAACTTGTTCAAAATACGTTGGCTGTTCCTGATTTAGCTTGATGCCACGCGGCAAGGACGGCTGGCCTGGGACATCTGACTGGAAGTGAGAAACAAGCAATTTGCCTCGGATCGTCGTGCGGGTGTGTGCCATATGACGTTACTGGGGTATCATACCTTCGAAGGTCGGCGTGCGATCGGGGTCGCGTTATGCTCGGGAGGACATCGGGTGCACTTTGCGTAGACAAAACCCAGTTGTGGTGGCCTCGAAAATTGCTTTGTGGACTTTGACGAGAATCGCAAATTCTCCTCTGCGATAGAGGAAGTGCCAAACATGTCGATCAATCTCTGGTAAAGACCTGTCAGTAAGAAGGAAAGTTGAAGAAGACTACTCAGCTCTAAAGTGTATTTCGCCGATACTGAATGGAGCGCATTCTTCTACTATGTCAACCGCAGTGTACAGCAGATGAATTCAAACCGAAAATGATGCGAAGCACTTGCCGCACAGAACTCGTGAATTTTAGAACGTTGACATGGATCAATGTATCGGATCAGACAAACACAGTGAGTCCGATTAATCATCCGAGCACATATCGATGCCATTGTTAGATGTGTGCTGGCCATGTGCTTACTAGTCTACACCAGCGCCATCTCGTAAGCCTGCTGGTTCACCGTGTCGTTCGTCATCTGAGGAATCTTCAGCTGCAGGTGCACCCCAGAAGCGATTCATGACGTTCCGCAAAATACGCACAGGAAGAGGCTAATGGGAAGGAAAGGGGTCATGCACACGTTGTGAAGGAACATTGCAAAGTACTCACTGCAACCTCTTCCTCTTCCTCGTCTTCATCCACATCTTCGTCGTGGTCCTCTTCTTCCTCCAGATCTACGTGCGGATCGTGTCTGTGCCCCTCGCCCTGGTCAGCGGCCATCGGTTGAAACATCTCTTCAAGGAAGTCTTCTCCGGGCATCTGTCCAGGCATCCTCCCTTGTCCGTTGTCGGCACCATTCGGCGCGTCGTTCACAACAGCTACCATCAAGTCTTCCAACGCATCCTCAGGCATCTGCCCAGCAATCTGCGCAAACTCTACGATGCCGCCAGGGAACCGTTGGGCAAATTGCGGGTTCGCTGCGAAAAAATCCTGTAACAGTCGGAAACACAGGTTAGCGCAGTCACGTGCCGGGAAGGTTCAGAGAAGTCCAACCTGAAGTTGTCGACGGAATACCGGATCGGGAATCATACGCTCCAGCAGCCTTTGGTTGTCTCTCCGGCTGCCCATGCGCGGTTCAAGAGGATTTTCTGCGCCTTTGAAGAACTCCCCATCGTACTCGTTGACACGGGTAGGTGGTGGTAACGGATCGCATGCGAGCTGCCTGGAGGAAGTGACGTGGCTTGGGATGAAGCCGAATAATCGGCCGGCGCGCGACATAGACTCGAGTACTATAACGTGTCTGTAAATAGAGTATGCGAGGGAGGGCATTTCAGCGTAAAGCTTATGGAAGAGGGATGATGACGGTGATGTTGGTGAAGTATTGCCGCTAGCCTTGGATGAGAGAGTAGGGGCGGTACTGGTCACTGTTTCTGCAAACCATTCGGCTCGTTGTTTCGGTTTCCACAGAGACGAAGATCGTTGGGCATAGAGATGCGAGAGGAGGTGGAGAATAGCATCCGATTTCTTGGACAGCCCACTACGACGATGTATGAGACGATGCGTGTGAGATAAAGCTAGGAGCGCACCTAGCATCTGGATATATTCGGAACGCGCTATGCCCCCTAATATCTCCTGGAAGACTAATGTCCGCCTTATCTGCCAGTAAAGGTACAACTGATGGGAATGTTTGTATAGCCTCTCTCAGCGCCTTCGTACTCTTTGTGTGGTCCTGCATGACAGGTTTATTAAAGTCGTACGCCGCTAATTATGGCCACCGCTTACATGTGACTCTTCTTGAGAATAGATGGCCAGTGCTCGAGCGTATGCCCACCCAGGCAACGCTCTCACGTGTGGTCGACCCTTCCACTCGTCGCCTGTGAAATTGCTTTGCGCGCTCCACACGTCTAAAAGCCACTGAGACATCCCTGCCTTAATGGCCAGGTAGTCGAGATGGAGCAGAGCACCATGCGGATCTGTAGAGGGATCTAATCCGTAGAGTAGGCGTGCGAACTCAAAGGCTGTTCGTACGCAGCCTCGTCGCTGCAAATCGCTGACCAGTGCCAAGGCAGTTCGACACCGTGATCATGTGGTGAAAACTGGTATGGGACTTACGCTACTTGTCTGTGAATGGCGAGGAAGAACGGGCGGTTCTCTACATGGTCGAAGTCCAAGCGATTCGCTCCGCTCGTAAAATTGAACGAACCAAGGAAAGCTCGTTCATACGTGAACAAAGCTCTATCAATGAAATCGGACGCAGTACTATGCTCTACTCGGTATGTTCAGCAGTGTATATATACCATGAAGCCGTAGACTGACCTTCGCGATGAAAGTACACTTCGGACAGCTGGAGTAGTGTATCTGCGTGATAAGGAAAATTCCTTAATAGGCCAAACAAGCCATCAGGGTCTGTGAACTGATCAATATGAAGTCCTGGTTTCTGGCCACAAAAGGAAACGAACCTCCTGACATGACCATTTGGATGAACAAGTTTGTGAAACCTGTGTACTTTTTGCTGTATTCCACAGTCCACATTTTCTCTCCAGCCACGTCTTCCTGCGCATGCCTTCTTGTATACTTTTCTACCTCGTCGTCGGTCAGCGCTCGAAGAGCTAGGCCTTGCCGATGCGAGGCTGGCCACCAAGTGCCCTGTGGTCGTGTCAAATTCGACTTCACGTTGTTATGCTGCCGTCTTGCAGCAGCGGCAGAAGAGCTTGAAGCCTTCGATGCACTGATAACTTTGGACCCGAAAAATCGACGCATCTCTGCTTCGCTGTCCAGATGCTGCAGAGAGACCGACAGGAGAGAGAATAAAGTACTCGAGGTCGTCGTTGCAATTGTAGCTGGCATTGATTGCTTGAGCTCGGGATGTTTCAATGCAAGCTCAGCAAGAGCCTTGTCGAGATCATCTCCGTCGTCTTTGGCTGCCTTTGCCTTCTGCTTCTTGATCGCTTTCTTCTCTTTCTTCGATAACCCTCCTGGAGTGCTTGATTCCGTGGCCGCTGACGTTGATGTTTCCACTGGTGTAAGAGCAGCAGCAGGAGTCGCCAGAGATGAAGCTGTGGACTTCTTCTTCTTCCTCTTCTACTGGGGAGGTTGATCAGCAGCATATACAAGAACGAATAATGTACTACCGCCGCTCGCCTTTTTTGACTTTGAGGACTTGGCTGCTGCAGACTGCTCTCCATCGCTTTCATCGACCTCTTGTCCGGCCACAAGCTGCACAGAAATATTGTCAATCCATAGCTAATACAAGACATAGGTAGCATACAGCCCCGAAACTACACGGCACGCGCATCGCCTGTTCCAGGACATCATCCTCGCTGTCCTCTTCTAGGTTTACTTCGGCCTCAGCTACGGAAGTTGCTTGGAGAGCCTGTAGCTCTTCTAGTTCTCTTTGCTGTCGCTTGTTCAGGCGAGGCGGCATGGCTGTTGAGATTATCGCGAAGAACGAGCAGGTGCAAGAGTAAGATCGTAAAGTTTGGGTGAAGTCATTGACATCCGGCCCCGCGGGCCTACACGCCGGCGCGGATTGGTGCGGCAGTGGCAAAAGTAAATTTTGCAAAAATGCAGTTACCCCACCAGGGAGACAGGCATGCGTAATCCTTAGTTTTGCTGTAACAACGACCACTTTTGAGAGAACGAGAACGAGTGCGTAGTAAGTACTAGCTGAGCTGGGACTTGGTCTGCCCTTGGCTGGCAGTGCGTGACAGAGGCATGCAAGTCACGCAGCGTGACACCGCCACGTGTGCGACACGTGACTTAGATGAGCAATGAGCACGCCATCGCTGGCAGTGAGCACGACACCCAGCCCAGATAATTGAGAGAATTGCTTCATCTCTCTTGTCCTCTTACCATCACCATGCTCTTCTCCTACTCGTCGTTGGCCCTGCCGTCAATCTTCCAGTTTCCTTCGCTTTCACTGTCTCGCCTCGACGCCCATCTGACGCGGCTTGTTGATGGAAGGGAAAGAGGTGGCAGCTAGAGCTGAGCAGGACCCTCTAGTCGGTCCCCTCGAAATTGGTTTTTTCAAGTCAACATCGACAGCTAGTTGGCACACTCGTCGCCGTCGCCGTCTTCCTCGCTGTCTTGCTACCTCCACGTCACCTCCACGTCAACCGCACCCCGTGTCATCCTCGTGTTTACCTCCTTTTGGTCGGCTGTTCGGCAATGTCTTGCTCGACGCAGCTGTGTCGTCGGATCCTTGCTATTGGCCTTCTCGTGATTCGCCGGTGCCACTCTATCGATCCCACAATGGCCGCAGTATCGCCGTCTTCCTTGGCCATGACCTCGTCGGTGACAACCTCAGCGTACAGTTTTTGGAGCTCAAATAATACTATCATTTCTAGAGCAAGTCTAGGCAGAACGGTCACATCGTTGGGGATGGTCGGACATCCTCGCTGGCGATAACTGTCCGTTATCGGCCAACTAGGAGTGTCTTATTCACAACCACCGAAACTTGACTGGTCAGTTACGTTTGCTTCCGAGAGGCTAGTCGCAAAACTGGAGATTTTTTTTCACCATCAAAGCCACATCCGACCGCCAAGGCTTTGTGTATTCGGAATTGGGCACGTTTTGAAAAGGTTCTAGTGCCACGAATTACTTTCCAGGCGTACGGTATTGGTCAAGCCGTTGCCCCCAGTCACCCAAACGTGTTGATAGCACAGATCCACGGCCTCGCAGTCTCAAATCTTGGACACGAGACTGGCCTGCGTTGCCGTGCATGTAATTACCAGTACCGTCTATTTTGCTATAAAATCTGCCTCTTTCCACCGCAAATTTAGCACACTCACCAAGATGTCTTCCCCTGCACTTTCCACTCGCTCTCTTTCTCAGAGCTCCCGTACGTCCTCTCCAGCTCGCTCGGGCTCTGTCTCCACAGCACCATCTACGCCTTCTGACCCACCTCCCACTCACTTCCTTGTCACTCATCATGCATCTGCGTCTTTCCTCCAGTCGCTGCCCGCACGTCGAAGCAGCTACGATCGCATTCTTCACTTCAGTGGCACTGGCCTTGTGAAGGCCCTGCTCTCGCAGGCTTCTGCTATGCTTACTGACTGTAGCGTCGCAGCAGCAGACAGCTGGGAGCGAGTCAAGGCCACGGACGACGGCAAGCCGGTTGAGTATTGGCGCACCAAGTCCACAGCTTCGAACATTGCAGTCGCCCCTGGCACAGATATTGCCGACTTTTCCAAGCTAGAAGCCAAATCGGCGAAGGTGAGTCTCCTTCGGCTGGCTACTGACAATCATCTCATCTCCGTCTTAGCTCTCAGACTCGTCAGCACTGAACCTCTACACAGAGGCGAAGCTGCGCTCGGTCATTGCTCTACCATCCGCAGACTCTTCCCTCACCTTGCGCATCCTCGAACGACCTCCGTTCTCCTTCCCTTTACTATCTCACACCCCAATCACCTCCTGCAACCCAGACGCTAATCCCTACAGCATCCCATCTTCCTCATGCTTTCGTGAGCTCTGGTCAGCATGGGACCTCGTCACCCTCGGGATGATTCCTCCTTCCATGCTACATCAGAAACCCATCGACCTCCGCCACAAACCTCTTTTCTACATTGGGCATCTCCCCACCTTCAACGCTCTCTTACTCACGAAGCTCCTTCGGGTTCCAATGGTTGAGCCGCGCAATTTCTCTACAATCTTCGAGCGGGGCATCGATCCGCACGTGGATGACCCGGACCACTGCCACAACCACTCTGAGGTACCAGAGAAGGACGAAGATTGGCCGCACCTGGGACAGATCCTTGCATTCAGAGATAGAGTGAGGGAACTCGTTTTGAAAACGGTTGCGGAACTGGAGAGCGGGGAGAGGCCACTGACGAGGAGGATGGTGAGGACGCTGATGATGATGCATGAGCACGAAGGTTTCCACATCGAGGTTTGTCATTTTGTCTCTTATGCTGTGATTGAGTGCGGATGCTAACAATTGTGTAAACTCCAGACACTGTTGTACATGCTCATACAACGCGCAGGCACTGGCACACTCCCCCCACCAGGTTTCTCCATTCCAGCCTGGGCGCACCTCTCTGCTCAATGGGATGCTATCCCTTCTCCCACCACTCCAACTGTCACGCTCGGTGGGTGCACCCTTACCATGGGTCACGACGACTGCGAATCGGACGACCTCCTTCCTTCGAACGAACACGCCGTCTTCGGCCATACGTTTGGCTGGGATAATGAGAGTCCTCGCCGTGTCGTCGACGTCGCTCCGTTTAAAGCCGAGTGGCGGCCGGTTACCAATCACGAGTTTTTCGGTTTCTGGAAGAAGATGGACGGCAAGGTTCCGATGCCCCCAAGCTGGGTCGAAGAGGATGGCCAGATCAAGGTCCGCACGTTGTATGGGGCTGTCGAGATGGAGTATGCGAAGCATTGGCCGTGTCTTACCGCGTACGATGACCTTCTCGCATATGCACATGCGAAGGGCGGGCGGCTTCCCACTGAACACGAGCTGAGGCTGTTCTTGGATACGTATCAGGTCAGCCACGCACAAGGCGCGAACGTTGGGTTCCGGAACTGGCATCCTCTTCCGTAAGTTTTCTTTCTGGTTACATCCTCACTCGTAGGTCGGCATATGCTGATGGGCATTTTCAGTGCTACTGCGGGTTTGGTGGAGAACGGTGGCAAGGGATCAAACGGCGGTGTTTGGGAATGGTCGTCCACGCTGCTAGACGCACATGAGGGCTTTGACGGTACGACCATCTTCCCTGGGTACTCCTCCGACTTTTTTGATACCAAGCATCACGTTGTGGTACGTACCCTCCCCTTTTTGTTGTTCACCGTGTTGTGCGTTTGACTCACCCGCTTTTCGCAAATGACAGCTCGGTGCATCGTATGCGACTATCCCGCGACTTGCTGATCGTCGAACTGTGAGGAACTTTTATCAGCACAATTATCCGTACCCGTGGGTTGGTGCGCGTGTTGTGTTTGATGTTTGATGTTTGATGTTTGGGGTGTTGGGATAGACTCTCTTGAGTAACCATTTTTGGAGTAATTCCGCGTGTTGAATGTGCCCTTGCCGAATGCAATATTTGTTTTTCCAGACCGCACAATCTGACGGCAACCTTCAACGCTGAGGTTCAAGTAGCACTTTCGGTATTCGAGTCAAAGTACGACAGCACTGCGCCTGTCTAGTAGGCTGCCTGTTGGACTTCTCCATGGCAGGTGTATCGCCTGAGACCTGGCCGCTGATCTCAGTCATACTCTGATGTTAATGAAGGCCTGCAACCAGGACAGACGGTATTATAATTCGACCATTACCGGTCCAGAATCTCTGCGGTTCTCGTGGGGTATTGTAACTTGAACCTCGACTGGCAATGAAGGCGAGGATCGATGTAGCGATTGGTGTATCGTTTCATGTAGCCATGTCCTGCATTTTGACTCTTGCTTAGACTGTAACGCGGATTTTATGCCGATAAACGGCAAAGATGTCTGTGCACCACGAAACTAGTTTCAGTTACTAACTTGATAGTTTCAAGTGTATGATAGGAGGTGTTTCAAGCTCACGCTCAAGTTATAAATACCGCTGCTGATTGCACCTCTTTCCCCTCGCTCTGAGAGTCCCCCTCCGTTCGCAAGCTAGCACTGGTTGGTACGTTGAATACCCTCTATACGATTTCGAAAGGTTCTCCTGACACTAACATTTTGTAGCTCATCTTGCTTTTTTTTTCCAGCGCACATTACATCGTACGCCCGAACCAATTGAAACATTCCATACCTTTGTGTCCCTTCCTCATTGTTCACCATGCGCTCTTACATCGCCGCCGCTCTTGCGTTACTTGCGACCGTTGGTCCCGCTATTGCTGCTCCCGCTAAGTCTTTGGATGCGCCGTCAAGTTATACCGTGGCCGCTCCCGGGAACTCGGATGTTGACGATAGCGGCGCAATGCCATCGCCCACGCTAAGCATGTTCGAAAGCCATACATCGTGAGTTAACCCTGTAAACCAGAATGTGTTGCATGCAATATTCAGTTTGCTCTCTCTGCAGCCGTCGCCGCGGAGAACCTAGAGAGTTCGTGCTAGAGCTACTCGCTCCTGGCAGACCTGTATCACGCCTAACACCTCGTACACCTTCGGGTGGCGAGACTCCGACGCTGGCAACGAATCCGAAATGGACAAATCTTCGGCCCACGTTTTGGTTCAAGCCTACCGATCCACACAACGCCCCGAAGGTTAGTTTGCAAGCGTACCGGAAAGCTTTGAGAGCTTTGTATGAACAAGAATCATTATCGCGGAAGCAAGTACGGTTTCAACAACAACTGCAACAAGCTTCAAAAGAACTGTCAAACTCTATGGAGAACACTGACCGGGAGTGACCGCAATCGACGGCAGGACGGCGCGTTGCATAGTAGACAGGCCGTGAGCCGACTTTGTTTGGCGTGATTGTAATATGTAGTTCGCTCTCCGGATTGTAAAGAGTCCCGGTTGTCGCGAGCCCGCTGAGTGTAATGTAATCTCAGGCAAATTCCCACCCGCAAAGGTCGGTGGCAAGGGAGAAAACGGAGGTGTTTGTGAATGGTCCTCCACGCTTGCTCGACAATACGACCATCTTCCCTGGGTAGTCGTCCGACTGTTTTGTCACTTTCTTGGTGATTATGTTGTACGCTTTACATGTTCGCCTCACGCCAATGACACCTGGGTGCATCAGGCGACTATCCCGCGACTTGCTGATTATTGACTCACTGTGAGCAACTTTGATCAGCACAAGTCTCCGTACCCGTGGGTGGGTGCGCAATGTTGTGTGTGATTTTTGACGCGCTGGAGTTTCTCAGAGTTAGTGTTTTTGCACGTGGTGACTCGGATCAGTACGCCTGGGCCGAATGTTCCGATATTTATAGACTCCGCGAGGTAAATCACAAACACCGAAAGGCGAAGAGTCGTGACGGTGACCCTCGTACTAATCACGTTCAAGTCAATAACTGCAATCATTCTCATTCTCGCCGTTCGAGTCTGCGATGAACGTTTAGGCCAACCTTGAGGACTTCTGGAAGCACCGCTACGACATGTTCAAGGCGCGTGGACACTGGATATCTTCTACGCTTTGGATTGCTCTGGTTGCGAAGCCATATCTGTAGAAACTGGCATCGTGTCTGGGTCCTGAGGACAACGAAGCAGTCTGGCCTCACTTGCTGCAAGTCCGTCGCACACAGTTAACTCGTTTATGTGCATGCCTTCTTGCTAGGGTCCTACAACGCGGCGGATGGTGGTCGCCACACAGGTATTACCATGTCAATCAGGAGACTTTGAAGCAGACGCGACGACATTTGCAACATTCGAAGACTTCGAGGAGATGACTACTGGCTGATTGCTGCACACGAGTAATTGAGTTGTTCGAACATGACACGGACCACAAATCTTCGTTTGCAGTCATGCCTTTCCTGCGTGTCGCATCGCCGGTCGACTTCAGGAACGCGGGCGATGTCGTAGACTCTATGAGCCAGATCCTGCTTGTGCGTAGGGGTTATTTGTGACAGGACGCCGCCGTTCAGCTGAATTTTGTCATAGGGCATCGCATTTATACGTATACACGATTTTACCCACAGGTGAAGCAAACCGCTTAAATCCACTTCCACGACATCAAGCCTGACGACACGATATCTGCAAAGACTGCTCGTTTGACCTCGTTTTACAACATTGTGACCGACGCAGGCGTCGAGTGTCTCCAGTCTCTTCATAGACGCGAGGCTGAGACTGTTGCGGCCTGTGCGGTATGCATGCCCACTATGTCTACCAAGGATAGGATCCCTTCTTTCTGGTCGTCTTTCTTGTTGTGAATATGATTCACCGTAGATTCTTGACGGTGCGTTCGTTTACTATGTTGAGGGCAGCTACTAGTGAAGCTCATACACGGACAGCAGTATACGAACATCGAGTTCTGCCCAGAATTGGTTGACCGCATGACTCCACAGACACATGACTCCGTCCCGACGGGCGATGGGTGTCCCAAAGAGTGGTGCAATATTTTACCTCCTATCGCTAGTCGTACTCGCAGACTGCGTTCCCCAGGAGAATACTGGACACCGATAATCTCCAAAGTCTCGAGGCTCGACATTTCATGCATGGTCTCTGTGAAGATGTGGGCGCGAGCTCGTAGTCGATCGTCGTCCCTCAGTGCAGCTTCTCGAAGTTGCGGCTCTTTTTGGACCGTCAGTGCTACGCCCCAGTACTAGGCAATATACTGATGTACCGCAATGTGGATCAATGCCGGAGCTTCAACCGTCATGGATTACGTGGTCGTGATGGGCTCTTACGAATAACGACGGTGCGACGAAAGTACACAGGGCTATGCAAATGCTGAGTGTGGGTAGCCAGCCACATATATTGTCAACGTCAAGCTGAGTGCTGCGAAAGCTCGTAAGCTATGACCGACGAAATCCGGACGGCTGTATCCCGAAATCAAAGGTCGCATTGGTCGGCGTCCGAGAAGCTTTGCGAACCGTCAGTAGGCTAGGACGAATATTGTGAGAAGGATAGCGACGAACAGGGTCCGAGAACGTCAGCCATATCGTTGTCTCTCGAAGAGTCAGCATCATGCGCTTGTTCGAGTCGTATTCTTAACGTTCGTGTCGTAACCTGCACGAGAGTAATCAGAGCAGATTTACAGACTCAAGGTATAGTATGCTTTCGTACGATGCAATCCTTTTGCAGCTGCATAACTCGCACCAGCAGAGCGTCGACTTCAGCGAAGAACGCGGCAGTTTCTGCTCCTTTTTTGGTAAAAAACATCGCGAGTCTTGACGGATGACCCGAGTGTTCATACTCAATCAATTTCTCTCTGTAGTTATCATGAAAGAGCTGAAGTCTACAGAAGAGATTAGGGCATGTGCAAGCATTAACACAATCCAGCGCACCCTCGTAACTGATTCACAAGCTGATCGGGTGCCACCACCCCCAGCTCATGCGCAACATCATCGAAATGATATGGCCCCGACCGGTCTTGCTCCTCTAAAACGGCCAGCTCGTTCTCTAAGTCGGCCATGTACTGCTTAACCTGGTCCAGCTTCGATAGAGCGTTATCACGAGCTGCGGTGCTGCTTCTACTTGTAGTCAAGTCGAGCACGCCGTAGCCCAGAGTGAGTATGCCTGAAGCGATCGCTGTGGCCTCTAGTACAATGGACATAGAGATGCTCAGTATAAGCTAAGGACGACCCCGCTGTAGGATTCCGCGAGCAATGGCCGTAGATGTAAGTTGTGATGAAACAATCGCCAAGTTCTACATATCCAGGAGTTTGCCTATAGAGAGTCTACGCGAGCCAGCACAGTCAACATGTGTGAGATTCCCACTCACACACTTGGCACAGGGTGTTATTGGTCCTTGTGTGACTAGATCGGGCGCTCATCACCACGCGAGCACTTGCCAGTGCGGCGTTCAACATGAGCTGGATGTGTTCTCGCCGTCGCATTGCCCTCCTCCTTCACTCCCGCCATGGCCTCCGCCACAGGTGAAACACCTACCCTTAGTGAACAGGTAGCCACCTTTGCCAAAACTCGCTCAAAGTACGAGTTGGCTTGGGTAGCTAAATCCGACTTTCTCTATAGCAAGGGGTACCTGTTGCGCCCTAGATACCTCGATGGCTGGGTACCATCTTGGGAGAAGACAGGACAGAGACCGCAGCAATGCGAAGACTTCCATAATCTACCTGTACGACAGATCAGTCACTGAATGTGAATGATAGTCAACTTACTCTCTCAGTAGTTGCGGCCGAACCTTATCGATGCTACCCGTCGTTCGGATGGCAAGCTCGTATACATCAAGCGAGTTCATACAGACTCGAAAGAATTAAGAATCGCCAGCTCATTTTCAAAACAGCCACTCAAGGACCATCCCGCCAACCACTGCGTCCCTGTAGTCGACTCTTTCGAAGATGACGACAACCCGAGCATATCGTACTTAGTCATGCCGTTTTTGCGCTATACAGACGATCCACCCTTTGAGCTTGTTGATGACGTCCTCGATGTTGTGGACCAGCTTGTTGAGGTACGCGCCAGATTTGTTCTACTTTTTTCGCAATTTTTCGTAATAACTGCCACCTTGCTTTTACGACAGGGGATAGCTTTCATGCATGCAGAGGGTGTAGCTCACAGGTGAATATGTCGTTGGTGTCGTCATTGTCATCGGTAGCTGACAGCAACCAACTTTAGAGACTGCGCGTACAAGAACTTAATGATGGATGGAGCGTCTCTCTACCCGAAAGGCTTTCATCCCGTTTTGTCAAATTTCCTGCCTGATGCGCGCACAAAGGCTAAGCCATACGCAAGATTCACTGCTCCTCAGCCGGTGAAATACTACTTTGTCGATTTTGGGATTTCGGAAAGCTTTGCTGTTGATCAGACGTCCCGACTTGTCGTGGGCACTGACGGCTTGGATGCCGATGTCCCCGAGCTATCCGACTCAAAGCCTTACGACCCTTTCAAGGTGGACATCTTCATACTCGGCAACTTCTTCAAGCAGCAAATCTTCAACGTGAGCACGTACACTAGTGCTTGTCGCAACGCGTGCTAATTCAACACAGAGATATGCCAACGTCGAGTTCTTAGCCTCCTTCGTTGAGAGCATGACGGCTCTGGACCCCGAAAGCCGGCCGGATGCTGCGGTGGTCTTGCAACAGTGGCAGCGTGCAAAAGCGGGCGTTACTTTGCCGCAACGAACTCAGTGTCTGAAGGAGCGAAGTGATCACGCGGGAGGGGTCGGATTTTTTTTGCTGCCTTTCCTTAGCGCAGGTCCCGTTCTGTTGATCAAGGGGATGTTCTCGAATGCTCGTTGGACTCGAGCGTTGCGCCAGTAGAGAGGTAGGATGTTACTGCATGCTTCGTTCTGTACGATACCCGTACTTGGAACCGTCTCCCTGGTTTGCACTGTACATATTTTGTATATACCTCATGCTTATATAAAGACAGTCGAGTTCTGCGACAAATGCAGCTGACGCGCAATAGAAATCTGCTTAGGAGCTACGCGTTTGAAGTACTAGGGACACAACAGCTACACATGACTTCAAGGTCCCTGGGGGCTTGGGAATGTGTAACATACCACGCCGCGAACGCTCTGCGGATGACGCGGAGCACACGCCGCTACCGTGCTGTTCAAGAGCTGATTGGGTGTATGTTATTGTCCGACACCTTCATCTCCGTGTCGCATGCTTGGTCTTTGTACTTACCCTTCGAGGAGCTGTCGCGGATGTGTTTCGCGGCTCGCGACTATCTTTCAGCAACCACATTCTTCCAGACTGTTTCACACATAATTTGCTGCGACTGCCACGCAGAGTGATAAATTATTGCACGCGGCAGACCGTGGTCACTGGCTACTCACAAAACGTAACTTCCCGCGACACGAGTAATGACAGCCCGAGAGGGTGTTGAACCACAGCCGGCTTGCTGTATTGGTTGAAGTGTACCCAGAAGCGCTCGAGAGATACCGAGACCCCGGCGCAGAAAAACAGGGGGCGCCACGCATTGTAAGTACCTGGTTACAGACCCACGACAAAGTCCTACCGTCCTTCATCGCACCAATTTCTGCCCTTGTACTCTTATACTTTGCGATAATGGACGAGCATGGTGCATCCCACGTGGCACTCTTGGACCCATATGTGTGTATACTCGATCGATCACCCAGCGTTTAAACAAACACGTGCAAAACTAAGCACATCTTGGCATCCCCCATGAGAGCGCCGAGAGGCCGGAGAAGCGCTCTTCAAACTGTTAACCAACCCCACCGTCTTTTCGCAGAATCGAAACTACAGAGTATATCGTCAGCCACGCCGTTAGCACTATTATGGAGAAGCAAAACATCTCAGCTAGTTCCCAGCACTCTGCACAATTACCTACCAAGCCAGACGCTCGGAAGGCTTAGGACTCTGACGCGTCTGCAATTCCTCCTCCCTACAACCCTTACTAACACAGGCGGGCACGAACGGGACTGCAGTGCTGGCACCGTTGCTTATGATCTACCTCAGAAAGCGAACGTGGCGAGCACGAGAAGGAGAACTGCTAGCGCTACTTACCGTTCGCCTACACCGTGACCACGCCCGGCCAAATGAGCAAGATCCACATGCCGTGCTTGCATGGCACCGACAGGTTGCTAAGCGTACTTCCAAGTCTCCTGTTACTCCAGCTGCCTTCAAGCTCCCCTTGGGAGCGTCTCCATTGCCCTCATCGACGCGAGGGTGAGACAACGCTGCGGCCTGTACGATACGGCTTCCCGCCATTTTTGCCACTGGCAGACCTCACACAGCTTAGCCAATATTTCATAGGCAATCTCATCTTCTCATAGTGGAGTGATTCTGACGTCGACGACACATGGGCATCAGGGGCGCACATGGACAGCGGTAATTCGACATCGAGTCCTGCTGAGAATTGGGTGACCGTATGACACCACAGACACTACGGCCCCGTACCGACAGCGAAGGGTGTCTCGAAGAGTGGCCCAGAATCTTACCTCCTATTGCTAGTCGTACTCGCAGACTGTGTTCCCCATGAGAATACTGGACACCGAGTATAGTATCCAAAGTCTCGAGCCTCAACATTTTTCGTATGATCTCTGTGAAGACGTGGGCGCGAGCTCGTAGTCAACTGTCGTGTCTGAGTAAAGCTCCTCGAAGTCGCGGCTCTTTTTGGACCGTCAGTGCTATGCCCCAGTAGTAGGCAATATACTGATGTACCGCAGTTTGAATCAATGCCGGGGCTTCAACCGTCATGGACTACGTGGTCGTCATGGGTTTATGTAAATAACGTCGGTGGGACAAATGTACACAGGGCCATGCAATGGTGAGCGTGAATAGACAGCCACACAGGTTGTCAACATCAAGCTGAGTGCTGCGTAAGCTCGTAAGCTACGACCGACGATATCCGGACGGCTGTACTCCGAAATTAAAGGTCGCATTGGTCGGCGTCCGAGAAGCTTTGCGAAACGTCAGCATACTAGGACGAGCACTTGATCATATATGATAACGTCTTACTAGGTCCACCATCAGCCGCATCGGTGTGTTGTGCAGAGTCAGCATCATGCGCTTTTTCGAGTCGCTCTCTCAAGGTTCGCGTAGTAACCTGCACGAAAAATGATCAGAAGCAAGTTCGCAAACTCATAGTGTGCTATGCTATCGTACGATGCAGTCTTTTTGCAGCTGATTAACTTGCGCCAGCAAATCGTCCACCTCAGCGAAGAAGGCGGCGGTTTCCGCCCCCTTGTTGGTAAAGAACGTTGCGAGTCTTGACGGGCGGGCAGAGCTACCGTAGTCGATCAACTTTTCTCTGTAGTCATCATGATACAGCTCAAGTCTAGAGAATGGGTCAATACAAGTGCAGGCAGTATTGGTTGGACCCAGCGCACTCTCGTAGATCAGTCCTGAGCTGGTTAGGTCCCACCACTCTCAGCTCCGGCGCGACATCGTCGAAATGATATGGCCCCGACCGGTCCTGCTCCTCTAGAGCAGCCAACTCTTTCGCCATGTCGTCTAGGTACGTCTTGATCTTGTCCAGCTTCGAGAGAGCATCGTTATGCGCTGACTTTCTGCTCCTAGTCAAGTCGATGATGCCAAGGCCCAGAGTGAGTATGCCTGAAGCGAGCACTACCTCTACTACCGGCATAGAGAGATGCTTATGAGCTAAGGATAGTTCTACCGGAGGATGGAACTCGCAGCTAGTGAGCAGTGGCTGTAGATGCAAGTTATGACTTGAGGGCACAATCAAAGTAGCCATCGTTATATTTTCACATATCCAAGAGATTGCCTGTGTCGACGCGGGTCAGACAAGAGCGTATTCGTGCGACTCCCATTCACCAACAATTTGAAACAGGGTGTTATTGGTCCTTGTGTGATTACCGTATCGGGCGCTCATCGCCACGCGAGAACTTGCGTGCAACACAGTCACGGTGAATTCGTGTTGTGACATTGCGTTGGCCTCCTCGTTTACCCCCGCCATGGCCTCCTCCACAGGAGAAGAGCTTACCCTCAGTGCACAAGTATCCAACTATGCCAAAATCCGCTCGGAGCATGAATTAGCATGGGCAGCAAAAGCCGACTTTCTCCATGGCAAGGGATACTTGTTGCGTCCCAGATACCTCAATGGCTGGAAACCGTCTTGGGAGGGGACCGGGAAGAGGCCGCGACAATGCGAAGACTCCTATCGATTACCTGTGCGATTTATCACTCACGCATGCGATTGACAGTCGACTAACTATCTCAGCAGCTGCGGCCGAACCTCATCGACGCCACTCGCCGTAACGACGGGAAGCTCGTATACATCAAGCGAGTTTCGTCAGACTCGAAAGAAATGATGATAGCCAAATTGTTTTCAAGCCAGTCATTCAAGGATCACCCCGCCAACCATTGCGTTCCTGTAGTCGATTCTTTCGAAGATGACAACAACGCGAGGATATCATACTTAGTCATGCCGTTTTTACGATATACCGATGACCCACCCTTCGAGCTTGTTGATGACGTTCTCGATGTCGTGGACCAGCTGCTTGAGGTGCGTGAATTGCTTTGGTTTACCTTTGCACCACCTTATAACGATGGTCATTCTTACGACAGGGAATAGCTTTCATGCACGCAGAGGGTGTAGCACACAGGTGAGTTTATCACCGGCATCGTTATCGTCATTATCTTGCCTTGCCAACAGCAATCATCTTCAGGGACTGCGCGTACAAGAATATTATGATGGACGGGACGTCACTCTACCCAAAAGGCTTTCACCCCGTCCTCACAGACTCCCTGCCTGATATGCGCGCAAAGGCTAAGCCATACGCCAGATTCACCGCTCCTCAGCCGGTGAAATACTACTTTGTCGATTTTGGAATCTCGGAGAGCTTTGCTGTGGATCAGACGTCCCGACTTGTCGTGGGCACTGACGGCTTGGATGCCGATGTCCCCGAGCTATCCGACGACAAGCCTTACGACCCTTTCAAGGTGGACATTTTCATACTCGGCAACTTCTTCAAGCAGCAAATATTCAATGTGAGCGCGTACACTAGTGCTTGTCGCAACGCGTGCTGATCCAATACAGAGATATGCCAACGTCGAATTCTTGGCCTCATTCGTTGAAACCATGACGGCTCTGGACCCCGAAAGCCGGCCGGATGCTGCGGTGGTCTTGCAACAGTGGCAGCGTGCAAAGGCGGGCGTTACTTTGCCACAACGAACCCAGTATCTGAAGGAGCGAAGTGACCACACGGGAGGGGTTGGATTTTTTCTGCTGCCTTTCCTCAGCGCAGGTCCCGTTCTGTTGATCAAGGGCATGTTTTCGAATGCACGTTGGACTCGAGCGTTGCGCCAGTAGAGAGCTAGGATGTTGCTTCATGCTTCGTTCTGTACGATACCCGTACTTGGAACCGTTCCCCTGGTTTGCACTGTACACATTTTGTATATACCTCATGCTTATATAACAACAGACGAGTTTTCAGCGACGAATGCGGCTGACGCGCGATAACAACCTGCTTAACAAATACGTGCTTGCGAAGACAATTATTCTTAATTAGGGTTACTACAGCTACGCATGATTATGAGGTCCCTGGGGGCTTGGGAACATGTAATATACCACGTTGCAGACGCTCTGCGAGTGACACGGATTGCGCCGCTACCGTGCGGTACAAGGGCTGAATTGTTGTACGTTGATATCCAGCACATTCGTTTCCATGCCATATGCTGGGGCTTTGTACTTACACGTCGAGGAGTTATGGCGGATGAGTGTTGCGGTGAACTGTCTCTCAATAGCCGACGCTCCACGTTTCCCACCAAATCTGTTGTGACTGCCACTCGACTGCGGCGGCAGATTTTAGTCACTGGCTATTCACAAAACGTAAATTCATCGCGAGTCAGATTACGAGAAAAAATTGACAGTCCACAAAGGCTGCAACCACTTCCCGGCTTACAGTAAGTTGCTAAATTGGATCGTACGAAGTGTACCCGGGAAGCGCTCTAGAGAAACCGAAACCCTGGCGCAGAAATACAGGGGACGCCACGTATTGTGCCTCGGTTACAGCCCCACGACAAAGTCCTATCGTCCTCCATCTCAGTCAATGCACCAGTGTTCGCCCTTGTACTCTTGTACTTTGCTCATGCTCAGTGGCACTCACTTGAAATAGTGGACGATCAGCCAAGTGAAACCCTTGGACCCATATGTGTGTATACTCGATCGATCACCCGGCGTCTCAACAAACACGTGCAAACTACACACATCTTGACATCCACGTGCGCGAACAGCTGGCGTACTCATGTTTAGCGGACATGCTGCCTCGAGCGACTTTTATCTCCTGTCGCGCACTAAGGGTAAAGACGTAACACATGTCGTAGATTGAGGCTGTAACTACATATACCCTGCGACGCATTCCGTTCATGCTGCATGATTGAATTATTACATTCAGTGACCTCGAAGTATGCGTGCCCTGCCGTGAAGAATCCATATCTTTGCAAGCACGCATGCGCTCAGGAAATTCCTATCGCCCGTCAGCCGCATTCGTCGCTGAAAACTCGTCTGTTTTTAGATAAGCATGAGGTATATACAAAATGTGTACAGTGCAAACCAGGGAGACGGTCCCAATACGGGTATCGTACAGAACGAACGATGAAGCAACATCCTAGCTCGCTACTGGCGCAACGCTCGAGTCCAACGAGCATTCGAAAACATTCCCTTGATCAACAGAACGGGACCTGCGCTGAGGAAGGGCAGCAAAAAGAATCCAGCCCCTCCCGTGTGATCACTTCGCTCCTTCAAATACTGAGTTCGTTGCGGCAAAGTAACGCCCGCCTTTGCACGCTGCCACTGCTGCAGGATTACCGCAGCATCCGGGCGGCTTTCGGGGTTCAGAGCCGTCATGCTTTCAACGAAGGAGGCCAAGAACTCGACGTTGGCGTATCTCTGCGTTGGATTAGCACGCGTTGCGACAAGCAATATTGCACATGCTCACATTGAAGATTTGTTGCTTGAAGAAATTCCCGAGTATGAAGATGTCCACCTTGAAAGGGTCATAAGGCTTGTCGTCGGATAGCTCGGGGACATCGGCATCCAAGCCGTCAGTGCCCACGACAAGTCGGGACGTCTGATCCACAGCAAAGCTCTCCGAGATTCCGAAATCGACAAAGTAGTATTTCACCGGCTGAGGAGCAGTGAATCTGGCGTATGGCTTTGCCGTTGTGCGCACATCAGGCAGGAGGTTTGACACGACGGGATGAAAGCCTTTTGGGTAGAGGGACGACCCGTCCATCATTATGTTCTTGTAAGCACAGTCCCTGGAGTCAATTCCTGTAAGTCACAATGACGATGGTTATACTGGTGAAATACTTGCCTGTGGGCTACACCCTCTGCGTGCATAAAAGCTATTCCCTGTAATGGCAGAAAGAGGACAGTTGTAACGAGAATTCGCGTAAAGGTCAAGCTGATCATGCGCGCACCTCAAAAAGTTGGTCCACAATATCGAGGACGTCATCGACAAGTTCAAAGGGCGGATCGTCGGTATACCGCAAAAATGGCATGACTAAGTACGATATCCTCGTGTTGGCGTCGTCTTCGAAAGAGTCGACCACAGGGACGCAGTGGTTGGCGGGATGGTCCTTCAGTGGCTGCTTTGAAAAAGACTGTGCGATCCTTAATTCCTTCGAATCTGTCAAGACTCGCTTGATGTATACGAGCTTGCCGTCAGAACGACGGGTAGCATCGATGAGGTTCGGCCGCAGCTACTGAGATAGTTAGTCGAGTATCATTCGCACTCAGTGAATAGCTGGTCGCACAGGTAGACGGTAAAAGTCTTCGCATTGCTGCGGCCACTCTCCAGTCCTCTCCCAAGACGGTACCCAGCCATTGAGATATCTAGGACGCAACAGATATCCCTTGCCATGGAGAAAGTCGGATTTGGCTGCCCACGCTAACTCATGCTGCGAACGATTCTTTCCACGGATAGCTGCTTGCTCGTCGGGCGTAGCCACTTCTCTTATGGACGATGTCATGGCGGGGGCGAAGGAGGAGGACAATGCGGCGGCGAAACCACGCGAAGTTCATGTTGCACGTTCTCGCGTGGCAATTAGCGCCCAATCGCAAAGTCAAACAAGGACCACGAACACCCTGCCACATTGATGTCGCGTATGTGAGTGGGAATCTCTCAAATGCACTTGACTTAGCCCGCGTCGAAACCACAGGGGAAATCCTGGATATATAGAAATACGTGGCGGATGCCTTGATTGTCAACTCCATCATACGGCCACAGCTCGCGAACTCCGCGTTGCATCCTATAGTGGGACCGTTCTTAGCTCATAAGCACCTCTCGATGTCCATCGTACTAGAGGCCGCAGCGATCGCTTCAGGTATACTCACTGTGGGCTATGGCGTGCTCGACTTGACGAGAAGCAGCAACTCAGCGCACAACGATGCTTCCTCAAAGCTGGACAAAATCAAGATATACCTTGCCGACATAGAACATGAACTGGCTGTTCTGGAGGAGCAGGACAGATCTGGGCCATATCATTTCGATGATGTTGCGCATGAGCTGAGCGTAATAGGACCTAATCAGCTTGAGGATGAACTTCGCGAGTGGGCTGAGTCAGATTCCTGCCTGGATTTGTACTAACCCGCTTGAAAGACTTCAGCAGAACCATGATAACTACAGATTGAAATTGGCGAATCATGGCAGTTCAGCCCGCTCGTCAAGACTCGCAATGTTCTTCACGAAGAAAGGGGCAGAAACCGCCGCGTTCTTTGCTGGAATAGATGGGTTGCTGTCGCAAGTTAACCAGCTGCAAAAGGACTGCATCGTAAGATAGCATAGCACACTCTGAGTTTGCGAACTTGCCTCTCATTATTCTTCGTGCAGGTTACCACGCAAACCTTGAGATTGCGACTCGAACAAGCGCATGAGGCTGACTCTGCACAACACACCGATGTGGCTGATGGTGGACCCTGTAAGACGTTGTCGTATATTATTAAATGCTCGCCCTAGTATGCTGATGTTTCGCAAAGCTTCTCGGACTCCGACCAATGCAACATTTGATTTTGGAATACAGCCGTCCACATTTCGTCGGTCGTAGCTCACGAGCTTACGCAGCACTCATCTTGACGTTGACAACCTATGTGGCTGTCTATTCACGCTCACCATTGCATGGCCCTGTGTACATTTGTCCCACCGTCGTTATTTACATAAACCCATCACGACCACGTAGTCCACGACGATTGAAGCCCCGGCATTGATCCAAACTGCGGTACATCAGTATATTGCCTACTACTGGGGCGTAGCACTCGCGGTCCAAAAAGAGCCGCGACGTGTAGAAGCTCTACACAGAGACAACAGTCGACTACGAGCTCGCGCCCACGTCTTCACAGAGACCATGCGAAAAATGTTGAGCCTCGAGACTTTGCATACTATACTACTCGGTGTCCAGTATTCTCCCGGGGAACGCAGTCTGGGAGTACGACTAGCGATAGGAGGTAAGATTCAGCACCATTCTTCGAGACACCCTTCGCTGTTGGTACGGTGCCGTAGTGTCTGTGGTGTCATACGGTCAGCCAATTCTCGGCAGGACTCGATGTTGAATCACTGCTGTCCTGTATGAGCTTTACTCGAAGCTCCATAGTCAACGAACGCACCGTCAAGAATTCACGTGAAACATATTGTCGACAACCAAGACAGCCAAAAAGAAGGAATACCATCCTTTGACCATGGTCATACCGGCGAGACTCCCGTTTGACCAAGTTTCCGGGTATTCGTAGTCTTCAGGGGAAGGGGGGTCCAGGTCGCGACTGCACGTCCCTGATGCCCATGTGTCGTCGATATGCAAAATTTCTTAGCAGTGAGGAAGGCGAGATTACTGATATAATATTGGCTAAGCCGCGTGGAGTCTGCCGGTGGTAAACATAATGGGAATCCATACCGCATAGGCCGCAGCGTAGTCTCAACCTCGCGTCGACGAAGACAATGGAGACGCTCCCGGGGATAGCTTGAAGGCGACAACAGTTACAAAAAACTGCGCAGTACGATTAGCAGTCTGTCGGTGCCATTGAAGCACGGCATGTAGATCTTGCACAAATTGCCGGGCGTGGTCACGGTGTAGGCGAACGTACGTAGCGCCAGCAGTTCTCCTTTTCGTGCTTGCCACATTCGCTTTATCGGGTAAATCATAGAAAGCGGTGGTTCAGCACTGCAGTCAATTTTGTGGCCGCGTGTGCTAGTAAGGGTTGCAGGGAGGGTTACAGGGGGCTGAGACGCATCAGAGCCCTGGCTTAGCAGGTTGTAGCGTAGGTTGCTGGACACTAGCTGAGATATTTTGCCTATTTGCCTCTTCTTGATAGCGCTAGAGTAGTCGCTAACGATAGACGTGAGTTTCGATTCTTCGAAAAGACGGTGGTGGTGGTTAATGTTAGAGTGTAGTTTGAAGAGCGCTTCTTCGGCATCTCGGGGCTCTCATGACGGACGAACCCGGGGAAGCGCTCCAGAGAAACCGAGACCCCGGCGCAGAAATACAGGGGATGCCACGCATTGTGCCTCGGTTACAGCCCCACGACAAAGTCATATCTTCCTCCATCCAAGTCAATGCACCAGTTTTCGCCCTTGTACTTTGTACTCTGCCCATGCTCAATGGCACTCACTTGAAATAGTGGACGATCAGCCAAGTGAAACGCTTGGACCCATATGTGCGTATACTCGATCGATCATTCAGCGTCTCAGTAAACACTTGCAAACTACATACACCATCTTCGCATCCACGTGGAGGAGCCAGGCGACTGGCGGTTGGGCTCATTTTTTCTGGTAATGCGACATGCTGGTACCTCGAGCGGGCAATTATCGTCTTGTGACTCGTTTTGTGCATCGATAATAAGGATGTACAGATGTTGAATTTCTAGGCTGTGACTAAATCTATACTGAAAGATTGATCAACTACCCCAAACCAGTCTCTTTCGCTGCGAGCTCGTGAAGCTCAGACCGCTCAGACATCCCCGTGCTAATAGTAGAGGCCGAGGATATGAACCAACAGTGAGAATCATCCGTATTTAATCATATGCTCTGTCAGCCAAGTTGCAAACAGTCTCGCGTAGTGCAACACCGCACTTCTTGGGTTGTCTGTGGTTCTATGAAGGCGACGTACCGTCTTCATATCTCCATTCTTACCGGAATCTGGACGGTCAGCAAGAAGCGTCACTTCTCCGAATTAGCTACGCGGTGGTAACTTGACACCATACGTGGTCCATTATTCGTGAGCGTCGCCATAGTGAAGGCCTGGTTGAGTGCTTGCTGTATATTGGCTTTGCGTTGGCAAGATGGCACATACAACAAACTCACCCCTGAGAATGTCAGAGCTGACGGCTGATGAACAGCCACAGCATAATACTAGCATTCTATAGTCTGTCAAAAAAACCCGACAGTATGCTGATTCGGCGGCGACAGAAGCACAGCAACGTACTTGAGCCTGAGACTCCAGCACAAGAATAGAACCTGAGTCTGAGGTTATTATCATGATAGCTCGCATGTCAGGATTGAACGTTGAGGGCTTACACGTAAATCGACTCTCGCGTATTATTACAGCTGATCCAATGACGATATACCGCCGAAGTAGAGTGTGCGCAGAGCAGAGGTGGCGCAGGTAAGCTGAGAGCGCGATAGCCCCGTGTTTGCCACTTGCCCGCCTACTTCGCGCTCTTGAATGTGCAGGGCCCTGCGTCACTGGTACTTGAGCTACTTCTGCCCTGCGCGCACCGATCTCTCGCGGTCCGACTTAAGCATCCTTAAAAAGAGCAGACGGCTCGCAACGAGCCAGCTTGCTCGGAGTACCCGATATACTTGTATTCCCTGAGTGGTAGCATACATATTTTGAAGAACTCATCAACAAGACAAGGGATTCATGGTGATCCTTTGTAGACGTATATTACCTGCAATGCGTTCCGTGAGCTTTGATTACGCAGCATTGGTGGATCATCACCTCCATTGATTATCGTGGTCAAGTGCAGGACTTAAATTGGCAACGCACCGACTCAGAGTTCGACTGTCACTCGACTATCATGCCAAGTCCAATGCAACATCGTCGTGAGGCATCGAGTAAGACTTACTGATAGAGAGCAATAAGATATACCCAAGGTAGGGGTTGAGATGAGAGAGCCAACTTGAATGCCCACTGCCAGTAGTGACGATTCGACAAACGCCAAGCGAACACATGCGTGGGAACTTCGACCTCCATGAGAGCGCCGAGGTGCCGGAGAAGCGCTCTTCCAACTACACTTCAACATTGACCACCACCACCACCGTCTCTTTGCAGACCCGAAACTAGACAGTCTATTGTCAGCGACACCCCTAGCACTATCATGAAGAAGCAGGACATCTCAGCTGGCTCCCAGCAACCTGCGCTACAACCTACTAAGCCAGACGGCCAGATGGCTCGGAACTCTGACGCGTCTCAGCCTCCTTCAACCCTCCCTGCAACCCTTACTAACACAGGCGGGCACAAACGTGACTGCAGTGCTGGCACTGCTGCTTGTGATCCACCAAAGAATGCGAATGTGGCAAGCACTCGAAGGAGAACTGCTAGCGCTACCTACGTTTCGCCTACACCGCAACACCGTCACCAAGCCCAGCAGATTGAGCAAGATCTACATGCCGTGCTTGAATGGCACCGACGGGCTGCTCAGCGTACTGCTACTACTAAGTCTCCTGCTACTGTCGTTGCCCCTAAGCCACCCCAGCATGCCACACTCAACCTCCGAAATGGCGAAGGCGAAGAGCTTCAAGACTGCCAGAACATCGCGACTAGTGTTGCTGAATCGCTTTACGACAATGCCAACGACACTCGAGCTCCAGTTGAGGTCCAAAGCGAAAACCGTCATGACGACCCAGTCCTCGACTACTTATCTGCTGCTGAGAACGGAATCCCGCCACACGCTCCGCTGAGCCCCAGGTTGATCCCAGCATCAAGCAAACTCGTATGGACTCTATATATTTCATTGTCTGCTGCACTCACTGCTCTTATCGTGACAGGTGCACTCTCAGCCAATCGTTCAAATGATCCCTCATTCGCTGATTCAACAGTACATCTCCCACGTTGAAATGAAGTACGAACTCGCCCATCGAGCTTTATCCCAACCCGCCGCGGGTCCTGCGATCAAACACCGTGTTCCCGCCGTTAACTACATGCCTCCCGTAACCCGTGCTCAGCCGCTCCCTTTGCCTACTGTGCATGGCCCGCCATCTTGCGGCGAATACCCTCCTCTGGAAACTTGGGAAGACATTAGGAACGAAATGAGGGCTCTTTCTTCGGCTTTTGGTGTTCCCTCCTCTGGGGCGGCGCAATGACTGGATCAGAACGGAGGATCCTTCAAGACTTGTGGCGATTCCGACTTTTCCATATCAGATATTCCTACATTCACGATGCACAAGCTATGTATCCGAGTAATTGGAGTCGTCACAAATATACTATCCACTTGATACCCAAAGTTGTTACATTCTGAGCTAGATTCGAACGGATTTGCGCAGGCGTGGCTGAATAGTCGTATCTGAGTGTTCGTGCGCCAGAATAGAATCTACAGTAAGAGTGACCTTTCCTTTCGTCTCAATTTGGCCGGCACAGATCCGTGATAGTCCAGTCTAAAATTGAAGACTCATCCCGCCGCGATTTCCCTTGCTGTATGATTTCGCAAATCGTCTTCGCCGCCATCGTAGTTATGGTCGTCCTCGCCGTCGCTGGCGCCGTCATCGTCGTCATATGCATGATCGTCATTGAAAGCAGGATGGACGGAGCCTCCCAGATTCCCTATGAAGTCGTCTGAATTCTGAGCGGCGAACTGTATGTGTGACAGATGCAAGGAGCCCAATGAACTGTCTTGACCTGGTGTGGATTCGCGTAGTAGGTTCAGGAGGAATCTTGAGACAAGGATTGACAACAGACTGTCACCAAGAGATGAGCTCGTAGAAGCGGGTAGACAAAATATCAACACGAACGTATCTGTCAGAAAGGGTGTAGCCTCTATCTGCTAGAAAACCACTATGGTTAGCGATAGGCTTCTGTCGCTGAGTCTTCACCACCGACACACCATCACATAAGCGGCACCCACATTGAGCACATGCAGAAGCAGTGCAGCGCTATCATAGGTCAGACGGTCAGTAGTGTACAGAGTGAGAAAGGTAAAGAGCTTACACAAAATATGTGGTGCCTACCCATAACGCACAGAAGTCAGCAACTTGAAGGAGATTCAGATGTTGAAGAAGACTTACCATCGCGAAGTAGCAGATACGATACTAGCCTTCTCCTCGCTCTCGACTCAGCCTCCTTCAGCATATCCCGTACATTTACCGTTTTAACCCAAGTGAATATAATGACAATGCATTCGAACACGATGTTGGCACAGTTAGCTGCTATATATATGACTATGCAGGAGTGAATCAGTGCTCGGACATAAGTCAGAAATAGTCACACACAGCTGTTTCGGCATGTTATCACACAAACTTTCAGTAAAAATACTTGTCACACACGATTGAAGGTCGCCGGTGCCGCCACCAGTCTGGAGAAGGGAGAAGGGATACATACTGCAGAGGGGCTGTGATGAATGCGCGTTTGGCGCAAAAAAACCTGTTAGTAAGGCGTGCAGCTGCAAAACAGATCAGGGTCGAGAACACTGCGAGTTGACAAACACCCACCCCATAAACCCGAATGGCAGGATAGACAGACCCCAGAACGAGGAGACCAATCAATACTCGTCCGTCTTTGTTCCAAATAGCGTATGTTCGGATTGCTGAGAAGACTACAACCACAGACAATCCAGTTTCAGCCGCTGATACACGGAAGACAGCCAGCCCGACTTACTTGCAAAGACGAGATACATCGCAGCCGTGCAGATCTCACTAACTGCCGTTACTGCGTTGCAGCTACGAAAGAAGTATCAGGTTTCAGAGAGCGTGGATAGAAAATCATCCATTCAACCTCTGAGAATTCAGATGAGCTGGACTGAATTCAGACTAGAACGCATGATACTTGTACTCACGCTGTTTGTGTTAGAAGCCATCCTCATCCCTCGATTGAGCATGACGACACATCGATTGATCAGGAAAAGTAGCGATCCCATGGTCATTTTGCGCAACCATACGGAATTGATCTCTTGTGGAAGAGTCAGGAAGTAGTCGTAGACGAAGAGAGCTGCAGCAAATGTCAGCAAATTTGTGACATTCGCCAGTAGGATTGGGTAGTTGCGTACCGGTAGCTGCGGCCTCGAAGTTGTTGGCAAACAAAGTGGTGACCTCCACGAAGTTGGGATCGTGTCTGAACAGAATTTAGCTCACAGCCTTTCTTCCTACACATCTCAATGCTCACACGCCTCTGGAGAAAGGAAAAGGCGGCAAGACCACCGTGACAACAGAGCCGGGCAGATACATCAGTGCTGCTGAGCGAAAGGGTGGGGAAGTAGGTATAACGTCTTGACAGCTCTGTCGATTGCTCTATATACCTGCATCTCTCGACAAACAAACACCGCAACTTGAGTGATTCCATTGGTTGTATCAAGAATGGACTCACAGCAAAGGGGCATCATCCTTCCACATCTAGCTCTGATAGTTGCAAGTGCTGGAGCGGAGTCGACAAGCACGCAAGATCATTGCCATGTTGAGATGTAGGCAATGTGCAAAGTTACATGATGAGGACAGGAACTCTAGCTGCTTTGAGGGTCAATTAGCCAAGCTGACGGACATGCAGCTCACAATATATCTTGTCTGCTCTTGAGCAACGGCATTTTTTATACCGATTATGATGAAATCCCCCATGGCTGTTGTACTGCCACTCTGGTATTGGGCTTGTAGCCATCGCGAAGCGTTATGACAAAGATGGTCTCTAGATCTATCATCTTGAGTCTGATATTTCAGTCATCGTAAAGCCAGTTTCACAGCCATTGGACCTGTGGTGTGTATGAGGCGACTGTGGCATACTTACCTTAGATTAGACCTGAGCTATAGTAACCTGCGATGCTCTCGTGTCAGTCCCGACTCCGGATCTGGCGCTCTCGACTTGCAGTGGTTGTGACTCTGTCAGAAACTAGCGTGAGTCTAGAGCAACACATACGCCGTATCTCTCTTGAGCGCACCCTATGCGCCTTTTCACATTCACCTCAAACGAGCAGGATAAAGCTCAATCGACAGAAGAGGTGTGGAAGGATCGAAAAATCGCGCAACGCTAGTAGCAATTGATACTTTCAGGAAATCAAGCAATTCTCCATAAACCGTAGAGAGTTCCGATCGTTGGCGGTGAAGATATTGTCAGTGGGCTCGTGTTGTTTGCAGGCCCAGGTGAGTGTCAGTATGTGGAAAACAGTTCGCGGGCGATGAGCGTACCTGTTTGTTTATCATGAAGGAGATTTGAACATGCAGCGTAGGCAGGCGTAGTGCTGTCGTGATTCGATGCCTTTCAACACCGACGTTCATGGACCCGCGCCGGCGAGGGGATGTGAGTATCACGAGGGAGGCGTTGTATCTGTGTTGTCGATGATGTATTCGATATGGTAGAGGTCGGCGACATTCACCCGAATGCAGTTGTTGCTATCATCTATGGGTGTTACACCAGCGTCAGCTTCGTTCTTCGAATGTAAGAGAGGATTGCATGCCGCGTGCCGCTGAGCACAGAATGCTCTCTTGATATCCCCTCCTCTCAGCCACTGGCAACGCCTAACTGTTTAGTCCCCTGGCCTCGAACATTGGTCGTATAGCTACTAAAAGTGGCGAGCTGCTCAGACAACAGACGTTGAGGTAAGTTTCGTATTCCCAAATTGATAGTAAATATTGTCTGGATACATAACGCAATTATTTCTGTTACAGAGCGCCCTCAAATAATAACTTCCGCGGTTTACTGACTTGAGGAGCCGGCGTGATGAGGGCCGGCCTGAAAGACATGTTAGTTTACGAACGAGGGTGCACAAGTTATTGGTTATACATACATCGATGTCCCCGTTTTCGCCGCAGGATTACCCATAATGATACTTTCCGACACACCTGCAATGCTGTCTGTCTTTCCGAGGGCGGACGCATCGAAGAGGTGATCTGTCGTTTTCTCAAATGAAGCAAGCATAAGCACGCTATCCTTCATCTTCGCTACACCGAAACGCGTGATGCCAAGTACCTCGCCCTGTGAAGTTCAGTCAGTCGGACGGGCAATGTCGAATATTGAAAGTCAACTCTACCTTGTATGACATGACGTCCCCAAGTAACATCACATGCCGTGGGTCAATGCTCATACCGTGACTTGCCATAGTGTACTGAATTTCGTTGATAATCGTCCGCCGCGCTGCCTCAATGCCGAGGACTTGCGCAGTCTCGATAACGTGGTTGGATGTCGTGTGCTCTCCGATAATTCCTACAAAACGCCGCTTAGCTTGCGACTTACTCACTTTGCCAATTTCCACCTTACCTTGCGTGGTCATCACTTTCTGCAAACCGTATCCCTCAACCAAAAGCTCCTTATCACCTTTTTTCCCTCGAGGGTCGTCCTTCTCCTTGATGTTGATGATTGCTCTGCGAATGGTCGGTACGCCCTACGAGACCCGTAAGTTATCGACTTCGTCGCACCGGACTTTTCATACCTTGACAACAACTTCTGGCAGCAAGCGTTTGAGCTCTCGAAGACGGTAGTATTTCTCAGGACCATCGACATAGATTCTCAAGCGGTTTTTTCTAGGGAGCACTGTGATGGTCTGCAAGCACATCAGGACAACTATCGAACCAAGAAAAGAGTAGACTCACCTCTTGCTTGACCTTGAGTTTCTTGGCAGCAACAATTGCCCATTTGACGTCGTCAAGAGAAAGTTCGAGCTAGCACCATATCATGAGCATATGATTTCTGGGAGGAGAAAAACGGATGCCTACTTGCAAGTCCTGTATGGTCTTGGTATCGACAATAACACCGATGTACGTGTACTCAGGTGCCCAAGCTTCCTCAAGAACAGACGAGATCTATAATGGACAATGAAGTTTCAATCCTTCCTACTTGCGAAGATATCACACAACACACTTACATCTCCCAACATCGTTTTCTCCAAACGGCCCTTTACGATACGCGCAGAAGCTTCACTGTCACTCGTCACAAGCTTACAGCTTATGATCGGGGTACTGATGGCTTTTGCAGCGTTGATAATCTCCTTAATCCGTGGCACACCTAAAGTTACGTTCATAGAGGCAACACCAGCAAAATGGAAAGTCTTCAGTGTCATCTGTGTTCCTGGCTCGCCGATTGATTGAGCTCCGACAGCACCAACAGTAGATCCTGCTCACCGTCAGCGCTCGTCGTAGCTTGGCTTTGCAAGCTGACTTACCAGGTTCGATCTTTGCCTTGACGTATTTCTTCCAGCAGATATCCAGGAAGGTCTTGAGCTGTTCATCAGTGACCTTTGACTTGTTGTCGACGATCGCCTTATCGGCAACTTCGGGCACGATGAGTAAGCAACTTTGCTGTTGAGACACATAGCTTACTAGATGCACCCATAGACAGATCTGTGTCTGCATCCCACTCGTCCTCGCGCTCCAATGCCTCGAACATGCCACGACTTTTACGAATCTCTGCAAGCTTGTACGCGACATTTTCGGCTACGAAACCACGAAGCGTCGCAAGGTATGCCGCAGTACACTCAGTGGTGAACTTCTTCTTCGATAACTCCCGATCCATCGTTTCCATGATCTCGAAGGGAAGAAGTCCACGCGCGCGCCGAGTACCGATAGCCTAGACGATTCAGGTAAGCACCAGCAACTCATATTGCAGTGGAAAGTTCTGACTCACAGAAGCATGACTCCAAGCTCGAGTCAATTCAACAGGTTGCGCATCTCCTTCAAGACAAGCCGGGTCTAAGCCGTCGTCTCCGTACCGGAATTGAACTACTCCTCCAATAGCGTTTCGTACGGACGAGTCGTAGTGCGTCACAAGGTCCTCCAGTGCTTTCATGAGACGACGTTGCATGTATCCGGTCTCGGCGGTCTTGACAGCTGTATCCACCAAGCCTTCACGGCCAGAAATGGCGTGAAACAAGAATTCCGTGGCACTCAGCCCACTGTAGAAGCTGTTACGGACGAACCCCTTTGACGGCGGTTCTCTCGACTTCTTTGGGAAATGGGGTAAAGAGCGATCCTGGAATCCATCCGGAACACGATGACCAGCGATAATTTGTTGTCCAACACAAGCCACCATTTGCGAGACGTTGATGACGGAACCTGATACAGAGCGTTAGCAAATATTCATCAGCAACCAACGAATGTTTACCTTTGGAACCGCAAGTGGCCATGATCAACGGAGCGTTATGTCTGCTCAGCTCCCTCATGCAAATCTCGCCAACCTTGTCACGAACGTTTGACAGCACGGAAGATATCATCGCCTCCAGCGTCTGCTCTTGGTCACAGCCGGGCTTGTTCTCCAGAAGTCCTTTCTTTGCTAGCGCAATGAGTTCGTCACACTCTGCGTATGCCCGTTGAACCATGGAGTCCTTCTCCCTCGAAAGTTCGGGTCCAGGGATGACGTCGTTGATTCCTAAGGAGAACCCGTAGTTTGCTGCAAAGACGATGGTCTAGTCCACCAATCTACCGTTGTCTAAAGACAAGCACGTACCAAGATATCTAGCACAAAGCTTAGCCAGCCGACCCATAGCCGCTGCAGCCTCATGCGAGCCGTAGTCTCTCATGATGACACCAAAGATGGATTTCTTCTTCCCGCTACCAACCGTCGCCTTGTCCATCACGCCGCACATAATCTCACTGTTCACAACGACAAGCCATCCGTCGTTCGGAGACATGTCTGACACAGGTTTCATGCGAGAATAGCACTTGGCATCGGGCTTCTCTTCTTTGTTACATTTGGACTCGACGTTCACGTTTACCTTTGACTGCTTGTTTGGCCTCATTAGGACACTAAACACCTGTTTACCTGTCCAGAGGCGGACGGGTTTCCAGATAGTAGGCGGAGGGATATCGATATGCATGTTAGCGTCTCCAAAGTAGGAGCATATCTGGGTGAACTGCCGTCTGTCAAAGAAACGGTCTCGTCGGGAGAGCAGATAGGAGGCGGTGATGAAATCTTGAATTGCTGCAATAACCGGTTCTCCGTTTCTAGGTGTGACAAGATTGTGCTTCACGCTCATCAGCTCGAGAGCTTCTGTACGAGCTTCTTCGGTTTGTGGTACGTCTGCGAAACGAATGATTGAATAATCTCTTAGTGAAAGTAGCGTGGATTGCTAACGCAGGTTCATCTCGTCACCGTCAAAGTCGGCGTTGTAGGGTCCGCACACGCACTCGTTCAGGCGGAACGACCGCCAGGGGCGCACTTTTACCTGTGTGTCAGTGAGTACTAGTCCTGCTACTCAAGACGATGCTCAACTGACACGATGGCACATAATGGATAACTACAAAAGGTTGAGTATCCTTCGCATCTGAGGACGCGATAATCACGCACCTTATGCAAACTGGGTTGTCGGTTGAAGAGAACGATATCACCGTCGATGATATGTCGTTCGACAAGGTCGCCAATCTTCAGCCCGTCCGCAACGGCGATTCGGTTTCCGAACTTGAGATACTTTTTGAAGCCGCTGCTACCCGCTGTGACATAATTTGCTCCTGGGTGGACATCACATCCATTCCGAATAGCTTTCCTCAGCAACTCAATGTTGTGAGGTGTGACGCGTTCAGGATATGTCAGAATCTTCGCTACCCGCTCCGGCACGGCGACTTCATCAATACGCAAGTTTGGATCGGGAGAAATAACTGTCCGTCCGGAGAAGTCGACACGCTTGCCAGAGAGATTACCGCGAAATCGACCCTGTTTCCCTTTGAGACGCTGACAAAATCCACGGATGGGCTTCTGGCCCATTTGGGACGGAACCCCGGGCAATTCAGAATTGATGTACATTGCTATCGAGAGCTGAAGAAAATCCCATTGTTCCTGAAGAGACACTGCTATGAGTATGCTAAGTGGTGGAGAGGTGAGTGACGTCTGCTAACCATGAACTGCGCTGTAGGTGCACCTTTTGCCAGACCCTGCTTGATGAGGGCGTTCGTGAACACTATCTCAGTGAGCTTTACTGTAAGGTCGTCTTCGTTCGATGCACCGTCTTGGGCCACGGAAGGTCGGATGCACACCGGGGGGACGGAGATATACTGCCATATGTACTCTTCAGGTCGAGCATACTCAGGTCGCAGTCCGAGAAGTTCACAGTCCTCGTCTGAAATGCGCTTGAACAGATCTAAGACTTTCAAAGGGTTGAGCTCTTCGTGTACAGCTCGGTTCACGTAGACCCCAAGCTCTTTCTGGGCCTCAATGGCAGACGAAAACGTCTTCTTCCACTTCTCCATCTCGTCGGCCGTCTTTTTGGCGCGAAATTTATCATGGACAATCTTCAGGGCACCAGCTTTCTTCACAGCTCCGTTCGTGGATGCGCAGTAAGGACAGTACACGGTCTTTCTAGCAAGAGCGTTAACAGACTTGATCTGGGCCTGTCTATGGATGTTCTCCAGCCCCGGCCTGCGAAAGCGCTTCAGATACGACCGTCGGTCAGGCTCTTCGAGTAGTACTCGAGCGCACGACTATTTGACCGTCAGCATTGATCAACAACGGCGTTCAAGTTTCTATCCACCTTGCAGATGCATTGCAATATACCAATGGTATGCTTGAAGTAACCAATATGAAACACGGGAACAGCGAGCTTGATGTAGGCATAGTGTCCGACGCAGTCCACGGAGGACAGCCCACACGTCTCGCAAAACGCGTTCTTCTCCGTAGTTCCCTAAAAGCAGATCTTATTAGTCCAGGATCCTCGAAGTGCAGCAATAACTTACTAGACGTCTGTCCAACACGCCATTCTTAACCGGGAGACGATCTGCTGCTGTGTACAAGTCACGGTGCGTGACCTCAAATTCAGATACTTTGACGGTATCCTGGTTGTTTAAGATGCTAAACTGTAGCTTCTTGCTATGGAGATCGCGAAAGGTCAACGTAACAATAGCTCAGACACAGTCGGAAACAACTTACATGATTTTGGGAGCCTGGTGAGACACAGTTTCCTTCATTGCTTCGCCTCCTCAGTAAAGGAACACTTGGACCAATATTGCAGCAAAGCAAAACACAACCACCGCTGGGATTGCTACCGCCTCGATTTCATCCGCTTTAAGAGATTAGAGGGGAGAGGGGACATGCAAGCTTGAAGCTACTGAGAGTAGGAGACCAAGTCAATGTAAATTATTGCGCGTCTCGCCCTTCCTATTGCGGACACCGACGCGTGGTCGCGACAAACGCCCGCACTTGCGCGTCCTCGACCACTAGTACTTACCTTTCACTTCAACTCTCACTCACGACCATGTCCAGGACCTCATACGATAGGTCTGTCGTTTACGCTATGAAAATGCGCGTGCACGCATTGAACCTTTTGGTTGTTCAGGTATCTCACTGTCTTCTCGCCAGAGGGACGGTTATATCAAGTCGGTGAGCATGATAATTCCCTGGACCGATGCACCAAGTGCTCAGTTGTGTCCTGCTCGTAGAATATGCCTTCAAGGCCATAACAGGCTCAGGTCATACAGCTATTGCTGTGCGAGGCAAGGACACAGCAGTCGTCATTACACAGAAGAAAGTACCGGTACGTGAACACTCTTCTGCCTTAGATTGCAGCTCCGTTAACTCAGCTTTACAGGACAAGCTCCTCGATGCCTCGACCATCACCCATCTCTACAGCATAACACCCACGATAGGATGTGTCATGACCGGACTTATTGGTGGGAGCAATTCGTTCTTCCTTGCTCCCATAGCTAACACCATTGGTATGTCGCTACTAGCCGATGCACAAGCTCAAGTACATCGCGCACGATCAGAGGCGGCAACATTCAGGTATAAATATGGCTACGAAATCACGCCAGACGCGCTTGCACGCCGAATAGCGAATATTAATCAAGTATACACACAACGAGCAGCCATGCGACCGCTTGGCATTTGTACGTATTGATCCTTCGTCTCTCTTTACGCACTTCGAACTCTAATGCCCACAACGCGTAGCTATGATCCTCATCGGTATTGACCCAGAATACGGGCCGCAGTGCTTTAAGCTTGACCCAGCGGGATACTTTGTCGGGTTCCATGCCACTGCCGCAGGTCAGAAGCAGCAAGAAGCTATGAATCATCTAGAGAAGAAGTGGAAAAAGCTTGACTCGGGAGGAGGTGCGGAAGATGCGACGAAAGCAGGAAAGACCTTGAGTCGGTCAGAAGTCATCGAGGTGAGCTGTCCGTCCCATAGTTCATTGTCAGAAATAAGCCAATATTCGACGTCATCGCAGATGGCGATTGAGGCAATTTCGGTCGTCCATGCGACAGACTTCAAGCCGGGAGAGGTCGAGATTGGGATTGTTTCGAATGGTGAGGAGGAGGATGTCAAGACCCGCGGTCAATGGCGGGTTCTGCCAGAGGATGAGGTTGAGAAGCACTTGCTAGCGTATGCGGAGAAAGATTGAACATGTAGTATTAATTGACTTCTAGCACAAATCTCGATATTCTGTATAGTGTGGTGCACCTCCTGACTGGCGGCCAAGCAGGGCGGATACGAGATGGTTGTAGATACAGTCGCGCTCGTCTGCGCAGGATATCTACTTCAGCGACGCACCGCCACTCTGCTTCAATGATCAGCTACACAAACCACTACAGTCTACAGCCAGACGCACCGTTATAACTTCTATCTCAGCCTCTGACAGCTCGCGTTTCCAAAACCTCTGAGGTGCCTGCCAAAAGTCGGTGAAGACTTGCGCGCCGCCCGCTGACGACGAGCTGGAGGTTGAGGAAGACTCCAAAGAGCTCGATGACTTGAACTTGCTCAAGAATTCCGAAAATGATTTCTGCAAGTCGGCAGGAGCTTGGGGATGAGGATGCTGAGGCTGAGGTGCTATCAAGAGAGACGAGCACCTCAGTCGTGGCCCGAGTATGAGCGAAAGCTGAATCAGACTTACCTGACGGCCATTGTCTCTTTCCGATGAAATGTATGAGCGGTTTGTGCACTCTGTGGGGGGTCGCGTTCGCGAGTCGTAGTGAGGGATGCATAGTGAAGAGATGAGTGGCGATGGTAAGTGACGTCGCTTGTTTTGGCAGTCGCTCTCTCAACCTCAGCCTTCCGTTCCGTCCTCCGTTCCTCCGAAACACCCCGCAAACGCAAAAACCCCTCAGACTATGCGAGAAATAATTTATAGCTACACGTTAATCTACATGCATCAATCGTCATTCTCTTCCACATATTCCAACGGCGGCCAGAAACTCTCTACATCACTCTCACCGCGATCAACCTCATCGTTACGCTCGGGATGTCTTCCAACAGCCTTGAGGCTTTTGATGACGTCCCAGAATATCCCTTCCGCATTAGTGACCGCCGAGTCCGCAATTTCGGGAAGGTGAGGAGCATACGACACTGCGCGCAGAATCGACGACGATGGTTTCGAGGGTCCACTGGCGGGATGTTGCATGTAGAACAATGTGAATAAAGGTTCCACCACATCAAGCGAATCTGACGATTCCGGTGACGCTAGACGTAGCGTAGCATGAAGGTAAGGCCTTAATAGCTGCTCTGGAGTTTGACTGATACTCTGGTTATTTGGCAATGGCAGCGTGATGTACAGTATCCCTGTGAAGGATGTCAGAATATATGATGAGATAGCAATTAAAGAATGGACCAACATTTTCCCCGGGGTGTGGATTGACTGCCTTCGCCAGTGATGAGGACACTTACGGAGGTATTGGAAGAACCAGCGTCGAGAGACGATGGCGGAAAAACCAACACGGCGGTATCGACCTCTACGGACGTCGGTGACCGCTCTGTCTCCAACGTGGCGGCGACCACGTCGTCGGGGACCTCTGAAGGGACGTCGCTAGCTTCAATTGCGGAGGTAGATAATAGTATGGGTCTGTCGATGATAGCCACACAGCGAGCGAACGAGTAAGAAGTATCGCCGTCTGGCGGGACCTCCGCTGCTGCTGCAGCTGAGTCACCGTCCTGACAGTAGCCCGGTGAAGTCACGAGAACATCGCACCGAAGCTCCTCGTCCAAGTCTTCGAGCCGTATCGTATATTTCCGCGAAGACATCTCCGGAGATGGTGTAGAGTCGATGGACAGAATTCGACGTCCGAGGATATAAGTAGTTCCACCGACGGCCGACGTTCGACAAAAACCTTGCGCTATCTCCCCTAGGCCACCGTAATGTCCCACAAGGAACGACGAGGCGCCATATCGACCGGTAGACCGGAGATACCGACGAACGCGCTGTAAAGCAGGCAGGGTTGGATCTGACGAACTAAGTATAAATATGATAACATCTCATTGACAGTTCAAATACCTGTATAACATACACAGAATGCAAGCGCGTAGACAATGACTTGTACAGCTTCTGCGTCGAGCGAAAACCGTGCCGTCAGAAACTCGGCGAACGGGAGGTGTTCACTCCCTTGTAGCTCAGGTTTGTCCTCGAACTCGCCGCCTGCGAACATCAAGAAGCGCATGAGCCGTCGTTTCTGCAGAAGGGTGAGCTTCTTGTTCTTAAAAACGTCCTCTTTGCTGCCTGGAACAGGCTTCACCAATCCCGGGCTGTCGAAGATGGCAACGCGTTCTAGTAGCTTGAAGCCTCCGTAGCGAGAGACACCAGAGGCGATTAAGGAGTCGATCAAAGGTCCAATAGAAGGAATGATAGTAGGATGAAGAGACACGGCGTATTGTCGAGACTGTGGCGGTAGTGCACCAGAGTATGATATCCCAGAGAACTGTTTCTTCTGTGCAGCGAGGTACGGCGAGGCATCTATGGACTCAGTAGCACGCTCATCCGCCCAAGCTACCAGCTCGTCCAAGGAGAGGGAAGCATCGTCCCCGCCATAGTATGGGTTCGCGTCGAGGTGCGCGACCTTGTATCCTGCCTTTGACAGAGCACTACGCCTATTCAGCCACCGCGGAGGTTACTGAGACTGAGGCTTACGCGGCGGTTATTGACGCAGATAGACCAGTGCCCAAGACGACAACGTCGACATCCATTCTGAGTTCAGGCTTTACAGGGGGATTGAAGATAATTGCGGGCAGGCAGCGATTGCAAGACGGTGGTCGTTCTAATTTCACTGCCCAAGTGCAGGTGAGCGTCACACTCGTTTATTAATAAGTTCGAATGTTGATTAGGTCACGCCATTGATTATGTACTTACTCGGCTGAGAGCGAGAATACAAGCTCTTACAAACTCTGTACAAACAAGTATAAGCAGTATGTCACAGTCACGCCTCGCTATCTTTTTTCGAAAATTTTGGAGCCAAAGAAATTAGGATTTGCTTGCTCCCAGCCATCCACTCAACAACTCCCTTTTCTCACCGTCGCCCAACTTCATCGTATCTCGTCATGGCGACAGACAAGGGCTCAAAAGTCTCCAAAAAGTCTGACAAGAAGGTCGATAAGAAGGTTGACAAGAAGGCTGCAGAGAAGAAAGTGGTGAAGGACGTTCCCGCTAAAGTTGCACCTGCAAAGTCTGCAATTAAGAAGAGCTCCGTTCCTGCATCATCCAAGGAGATTCTGGCAAAGGCGAAGGTGTGATCTGCAACATTTGGCTGCGCTTGAGTTTGCTCATGTCTTTCTGTAGGCCAAGAAACCGGTTAAGGAAGAAAGCTCCAGCGAGGACTCTTCCGAGGACGAGAAGCCTGCACCTAAAACCACACCGAAAGCAAAAGTCAACGGCAAGGTATGCTTAACGAGTATACCGTGGTTGCTATCGCTAAAGCGCGTTGACCAGGCCAAGGCTGCGTCTTCTAGTGAAGACTCGTCAGAAGAAGAATCCGAGGACGAGAAGCCCAAGCCCAAAGCAAAGGCTGTTGTTGCCGCTCCACCTGCAACATCTTCCTCTTCGGAGGAGGACTCAGACGAATCAGAGGAAGAGAAACCAAAGGCAGCGCAAGTCAAACTCGCTGCTGCTGTCAAAAAGGCAGAGTCTTCTGATGAGTCTGACTCTGACTCTGACTCTAGTTCTGAAGAAGAGGTTCCTCCCCAAAAGGCTGCTGCTGCCAAGAAGGCTGCACCCACAAAAGCGGCGCCTGCAAAGGCTGCACCGCCCAAAGCCGACGACTCTGACGACTCCTCAGATTCTGATGACGACTCTGACTCTGACAACACGCCAGCGCCGAAAGCGGCACCCGCCAAAACTGCGGCAAGTAAGTCGACGCCTGCGAAGAAAGCCGCGCCTAGCGACGACAGCGACGACTCTGATGACTCTTCTGAGGAGGACGATTCCGATGTTGAGATGGATGATGCTGCAGCGAAGCCTGTTGCGAACGGGAAACGCAAAGCAGAGGATGAGGTTGCGCAGCCGGCGAAAAAGACGAAGGTTGCTCAGGCAGAAGCTTCCTCAACAAGCGAGGACGCGGGAGCTACGAAGACGATCTTTGTGGGACGTCTGTCATGGAATGTCGACGAAGAGTGGCTTGCCTCGGAGTTCGCTGAATGCGGTGAAGTTGCTTCTACTCGTGTGGCAATGGACCGCACCACAGGCAAATCTCGCGGTTTTGCATATGTTACCTTCACCACGACCGACGCCGTCGATAAGGCTCTCGCTCTCAATGGCAAGGAAATTGACGGTCGACCTGTCAACATCGACAAGAGCGTCGAGAAGGACAAGAGTGCTGTGAGGGAGAACCGTGCAAAGGCTTACGGCGACTCGCCCAGCGCACCTTCCGCTGTCCTTTTCGTCGGCAACCTCAGCTTCGATGCAACCGAGGATATCATCTGGGAGTCCTTCGGCGAGTATGGCGATATCAAGAGCGTTCGACTACCCACCGACAGGGAGACCGGGCGCCCTAAGGGTTTCGGTTATGTCGAATTCACAGACATTGAGGCTGCTAAAAAGGCATACGAGGGTCTTAGCGGGCAGGAGATCTCCGGTCGCGCCATCAGGCTCGATTACTCACAGCCGAGAGATAACGACGGTGGAGGTCGTGGAGGACGTGGAGGGTTTGGCGGAGGTCGTGGTGGAGGATTTGGAGGCCGCGGTGGCCGTGGTGGTTTCGATGGCGGACGTGGTGGGTTCGGTGGACGAGGTGGAGGACGGGTATGTCGTCTCGATTGGGTCTCACCTTTCAAAAAAAGCCTAACTTCTTTTTGTTTCTAGGGACGAGGAGGTGATCGTGGCCGTGGCCGTGGCGCACCTCGCGGCGGTGCACGAACAGGCGGTATCACAAACTTTGAAGGCAGGAAGACGACCTTCGACTGATAATCCGTCCACTTGCTGTGATTTATCCCCCGCTCATTCAGTATCGCTTCCACATGCTCTCCGTCGTTGGTTCTCTTTCCGGCTGCCACTTCCAAAATGTACCGTAGTCCGGTGGCATGCTGACCTATGCTATGTTTTCTAGTCTGCATGGTAGCTCTCTTGCAGAATTGTGATCTTACGCTGAAGTGCCGGTGATGTGATTGGTTGGTGAAATCGGCGCACGCTGTTTGCGTTTGTTTGTCAGAGCCCAGCTACCCTCTTGAAGGAAAGAGTCGGCTTTCAAACCACTACCGCCATACACCAAGCATCTACTCGATACGTGATATTTCCCGACGCTCTTTTTCTCTGACATTCGTTTTATTTCGCTGTTGAGCATGGCAATGTTGCAAGTTCCCGCGGCGTTCGTTCCTCATGAAGCCGAGCAACTTTTCGACGATTTCGAATCTCGTTGTCCAAGCCCTACAAGTCCTTCGGCATCCTCTGTTGATCTGCAAGAATATAGGAAGAAGAAAATGCAAACCACGGTGGCTATACGCGAAGAAGAACCCCATCGCTTCAAGATACGGCCTCTGAAGCAAGTTCCTGTGGACAAACGACCAACCGGGAGCCCATGCTTGAATTTCGATCGTCCTTTTGCAGGGCCTCGCTTAGAGCTACCCACGCTCTATCAGCTTCCACCTAACAGGCTGGCTTCAGTCTGCTCTTTCAATAGTCTGAACGATGAGCCACCCTCGGTAACCTCCTTGCCGTCTGTTTGTTGAAGTGGTACAGCGCAACTGACTCTGCCTAGATCACACAACCTGGCTCGCCACCTCCTCAGAAGCAGCGTTCGCGCGGTTTAAGCTCTGCCAAAGAAGCGAAGCCCACCTCTGTTAGCTTTGAAGAAGATCTCTCGATGCTGGGTCTTAGAGCACGCGACAGCTTGGCTGGATCTTCTGCAAGCCTGCGATTAACGGCAGACGAAAATTCTCAAGAACATCTCGCGCGCACGCTTTTAGAGCTCGACGTGTCGCAAGTCTCTCTCATGCATTCTTGGCCAGGAGCCCCCGACCTGACGTTTGAGACCTCCGATGAGCTCTCTGGCACCCCGGACCTCAACACGCCACTTACCTCAACGCCGTCCTCAGAAAGCGTAAGAAAGGCGAAGAGCTTGCATATGGACTCTCCTGGGCTTATTCGTATTCCGCAATTGCCGCTTGACCCTCCTGCTCTTGGTCGTGAAGCCATAATACAACGCCGGTCCCGTACGAAGGCTTTCTCCGTCTCGTCCTTGTCTACTAGTCATTCGAGGGAAGACGGGCGGGCTTATAATGTCAAACGGCATGCTATCTACGGCGATTCCGAGTGGCAAGTTGACCTCCCCACCTCAACCAGTCGCGGTTCCTCCGTCGCATCTGTGCACCTGGAGTCAAGTCCTTCGAAGACAACATCGTTCCTGAAGTCCCCTCGCTTTTTTGGGAGGAAGACATCTAGGCATGGCTGCACAAAAAGCGACTTACTATCTGGTCAAGGTCTAGGACTGAAGGATTTTAACGTCGTTCCTACCCTTCCATCCCTGCCTACTCTTGATCAGTTAGTTGTTCTGCCACTTAGGATTACGAATCGACCACTTCCGAGTGGGACACTTTCCAAGCACGACTTTCAAGATAGCTCGTCTACGCTAGTATACCATCCTATTATTCAAGGACTCATGCAAGACCTTGACAACGCCATACAAGGATGGAACACCGCCTTCTCAATCACTTCTTTCTAAGACTCCTGTACATATCTACACCGACTGCCTCCTTGCGCACTCTGCAATCATTACGTGCAATCCATTAACTCATTCCCGGCTACACTAATACATGTGCGATTGGGGGCGTAAAAGGGTATATACAGTAATACAATCAATAAGAAAACGAAGGAGCACAAAGTGTGTACCAACATCCGAGAGCAGTATACATCGACGCACTCATATGGTACCATTCGCGCAAACAAGCGTTCACGCCACCGTCTAAACTTTTATGGCAAATCATCAATACGCTGGGCCCTTTCCTTCCGCGATAGCTTTCCGGACAGGATTCTGACTTGGGGGGATCGCACCCATCCTTTCTAGTCGATCGAAAAGAACGAATAATTTCTCCGCTTCCCGCTCCTTTTCTTCGTCTGACATTTCTGGGCCCAACGGCTGTTGAGTCTGGGCGACACCGGTAATAGGGTTGATGGGAACGCCGTCCGCTGTTGCCGAAGGAGCACCGACGCTGCTGCTGCTAGGCGCACCAGGAGCACCCATGATGCCTTTCTGGAATAGAAATCCTGCGACGTTTCCGTACCCGACGTACGCAGCCAACGCTGCCGCTAAGCAGAATTCACCTGGTCAGTACGACGACACGGACGAAACGAACAGAGGTGTTATTTACCATCAGAGTCACAGATAGCATAAAGCATCTCTCCAACAGAGATCTTGGTGTGAGCGTGGTTGATACACCCAAGGAGGCGTAAGCACCTGCCCAGGAAATCCGCACGACCTTCAAGAGGCGAGCTACGGTCCAAATCGTCTGGCAACACCCACTCGCGCAAACGCTTCCGCACGGTCTCGTCCGCCGCGCACATGTTCTTGATGAACAAGACGAGAGGTGGAAGGAGTTCGTCGAAAGCTTGATCGGTTTCACGCGTGCACCGTTGTTGCACCGATGGATCGTCGGGGTCAATGGTATCTGGCAGGTAATGCGAGAGCGTGACGTCTAGTATATCGTACGCACGAAGAAGTGTGTCCGCGTTGTGTGCTAAAGTTGAAGTCCTGGACGAGGACTTGCGGACCGTGAGCTTAGACAAGGCTCGATCAAAAGTGCTAGGCTTGGACTCCTTCGACTCTTTGCTCGGTGCGGCAGGCGGTGAGCCGCTACGGCTTACAGGAGGTGAAGACGTTGACGGGGAACCAACGGGCGAGATGAGCTTGGAGGCGGTTACAGGCGAGGACGTATTACTGAGTGGTGGGAACCATTTCGATTTGTTAGAAGAGGTGACTGGAATGCTGACGAGTACGTGGATCAGGTGTGTCATGGGGCTTGTAAAAGGTGCGGGATGTGAAGTAGGCATGAAGTTAAACGTGCGGAGGAGGGGAGTGATAAATCTGCAACAGCTGTTAGCCCTTGACAGAGTTCGCATGTTTTAGGCTACCTACCCATCCAGTCGGTCGCTCCATGCGTCATGCATGACCATGCGTTCGCCATCACTGGGATCAGTAACCTGTGTTTGACGGTAAGCTAGTGTGCTTCGAAGGATTCGTGTGCTGACCCTTGGATAGTATGTCACCAGGTTCCATCCTAGCTTTAGCACCTCTGACATCGCCTCCCGGGCCATCTTCTCACTGGACAAGATACTCGTTAGTAGAGTGTCCAGTTTCGTAGCGATTATGTCGACGATATTGCTGTGGTGGCCTTGCGGTTTACTTTCTACTAGTGACCGCAGATAGGCTTCGGCAGTAGTGGAGAGCGTCAAAAAGAACATAATGCGGCATACAATAAAGACACGATCGGGCGAGGTCGTTTTCTGAGCAAACAAAAGCGTGAAAACTTGCAGATGCTGCGAATAGAACGATCGGCTCACCTCGAGATATTCCACCATAGTTTCACCGCCGCCTACTTCCTTCTTAATAAAGGTTTTCCGTGCAGTCTCCACAAGGAGTAGTGCATTGGCTATGCATCTCAGGGCCTCGTTGGACGCATCGATGTCGTCCTTAAGGTGCTCCGAGATGGCGAGAATGGCACTGAGGTTGGCAGCTGTCGCGATAGTCTCCGAGCCTGCCGGATTTTTGCCCAGTGACTTTAATGCCGCAAGGGCTTCAGCAGAATCTGACCCTTGTTGAGTTACAATGAAGGTGGCGAAGGAGGTAAATCGACTCACCTTTAGAAGTCAGGCGAGATTTGCTCGAGCTACTAGAGCCCTTCGTGAGGAACTTCAAATCATTAATAATCGTTTGGACCAGTTCCTTCCGATTTGCGTCGTCAATCGTCAGAGGCGGCGCTATTGTATACAAGCGATGCTATGAGCGTACAGTTATTGAGTTACGCGGGCAGGCTCACCATCTATGATAGACTGTAAGGCTGCCGAAACTTGTGGGCGAGGCGACGAAGGGGTGAGCGCTGTGTACGCTTCACGAATCTTGGACATTGGGTTGTACAACAACGGAAAATGAGGGTATTCGACAGCAGAAGATAGGCTGGAGGGTGGATGAGGGATCGTAAGCAAGGGAATAGAGTTGACAATGGGACAATTAGCGGGATCGTTCAGTATTGGAGACGCTGGGTATTTAGGCCAAACCGTAGCGTTGATTGGTTTGGAAAGAGACGAGGAGAGAAGAGAGCAAGGAATGGCAGAGCACAAAAGCTCGAGATGGGGGTTGTGGTTAAAGGAGAGTCCGTCGACGCCCGCAGAGATCACTCACTGACCGAGGCATGTCCCCAATCGATTATTTTTGTGCGTGTCCGGGTACAAAACGCAACAGGTATCATTGCAATAAAACGTTTCCAAGACAACCACTCCGTGTCTACTCTGCGGATCACAGCTGCCACTAATATCCTCCTCGGCGGCACGCCGTCAGCTGCGGGGGACACCGCACTTTGACCGCAATGAAGGCGAGATGAGACTGTCGGTGGGCTGTGCCGAGAACGCACAAAAGCTGGTTTATGCGAGGGCAGCACTCCTCCGACACCGCTAGAATCCGAGGCCAGGATATATGTTCCGATCTGAGACGCTGCTCGACGTCAGCCAGGGCGCGTGCAGAGAGTAAGTGTCGGCGATACCGTTGCTCACCGCTACTGCACGCATACAAGCAACGAAATCTGAGTCTCAGCCAAGGGAGCCGTTGACATGAACCATGTCAACGGCACCACTCGATTGCGTTGAACGATCACGAGCAACTTGTGATTCTTTCAACAGAGCAGACGGTTCGCTCAAGTATGGTGCCATGTCCGGGAAGCTCTGAACCAGAGCCTCGTTGTAATATCTACGATAGGACTAGGCGAAGCGTTAGTCTCCGTCAAATACTTGAAGCGTCGCATGAGGCACCTGAACAGCCTGTATCTTTCCGTTCATGAACTGGTTCTCCGTAGCGGCGCGTTCAAGGCGTTCCCTCGTGAGCTGCATAGGGTTGCGTGAGTTGTCAATCTCCGCGAGCACTTGCATAGGGATCATCGTTTGCACGTGTTCAGACATTTGGTCAATATGGGCCAAGTGGCTTATCACATCGTTGCTGGAGCATCCAGTTGAGTGTATGTAAACGGGGACATCGAGTTTTGATACTCACACTCTTATCCCGACCTGCTTCCCGCCTCCTGGCTTGTCCTTCTCCTTCGTGAGGTCGTTAACGACTGTCGTGCCGAGATTGTATAGCGCGTTCGCAAGACCGAGCAGTTCGAGCTCAAGGTCTCCTTGAACACCCGCCGGAGGTGGAGATTCAGACGAGCGAGGAGAGTCTGGGGCTGGCGTAGGTCCTGGAAGACTGGCCCGAGCCATCACGAGAAGGTGCTCTTGCGACAATCGACGTTTCCTAGAAGCAATGATTAGTGGATGATTTATGGATGACTGCTCAAAGCTTACTAGTTGAAGTTGCGGTGTGCAGCACAAGTCGAGTGAGTGGGGTAACAAGTAGAGCAGTAGATTCTCACGGCTAGACAAGTCAACAACCAATTGCTTACATTGGAAGTACTTCTATATCGAGATAAGCAATTCTATTACGGATTTGTTACAGTTATTGCTTATCCCGAGCACGGTCACGTCGCAACCACCAACACATATACCCTTCTCTCGCTTTCGACCAACTTTCGAGGAACCTAGGACTGCTGCAAGACACAGGCTACGTTCCCGGGATTGAATGCACCAGCGCAGGTCAGGACACAGCCCGAAGTGCTAATTCGTCGACTCTTCGCCTTCCCTTCCCCCACATCGACGCTCTTTCTGGATTATCCCTATCTCTTCTCCTACTTCAGCTGTAGGACCGCTACTGCTTATTTCAGGCCCTCTTCTATCCCAAATTCTACTCAAACCCTCACCTACTTGTTGCTGAGCCATCAGGCCATACACATGTTCGTGACCCTACCACATATGCTCAGCCACCTGACGTAGATCTTTCAAGTCCCCAGAAGACCTCGCAGACAGGACAAGACCGATTTGCGCAGTTCAATGGCTCCAGAAGACCACCATTCACACGACACGGGGTATCCTTCCGACGAGGAACACTCTGTGCTCGAAGACGACTCAGACGGAGAGGACAGAGAAGATTACATGGATGACGATGACGGCTCTTCGTCTCTGTCCATTCCGAATGAATCTATCGACTTCGATCTCGTCTACGCTCTGCATAGTTTTGCAGCAACTGTTGACGGTCAAGCTAATGTCGTCAAAGGAGACAGCCTTTTTTTGATGGATGACAGCAACAGTTACTGGTGGCTCGTCCGTGTGCTCAAGACTCAAGAAGTGGGCTATATCCCAGCTGAGAATATCGAAACTCCGTTTGAGCGACTTGCACGGCTGAACAAACATCGTAACGTTGACGTGCGTATACCATAATACCAATAGCACCATACGGCTAATAAGTTTTTAGCTCGCCTCTGCTACCCATGCAGAGTTGCAAGAGACTAGAGACCGCCTGCTTTCGTCTCGCACTGGGTCTAACCAGGCATGCCCGTCACCAACGCCTGGTACAGCCCGCGCAGGTTCACGGAATCGCTCGCGTTCGGCTAAAGGCGTTAGTTTCACTCCCGCTTTGTTTGTGCATCGTTATTTGCCCGCTGTGTGGGGTGATGAAGAAGAAGAAGATGAAGATACTGAGTGGGATGATGAGGCATATGAAGATGAGGATCCCGATCTTGCAGAGGAACAAGAGCTGGAGCGCGAGCGGGCTTCGGCAGAAGGCGGCCCACCAGGTATGGAACCCGATGATGGTATAAGCTGGGAGGATGGTGCAGTGGAAGGCATGCAAGGAGCCCAGGTTGTTGTCTCGTCGGCGAACTCGCAGATGAACGTTGCTGATTCCCCGCACGACCCTGCTCGGAGACAGCTTCAGCAGCAGCAGGCTATGGCTCAACAGCGCGCTCAGGATGATCGCCAGCGGAATGCGGCATCCGGTAGCCAGCCTACGGTGTTGCGTTCGCAGAGCTCCAAAGAGCGTCTGGCGGGCGGCCAGGATACCTCTGCTTCTAGCTCACCAACGTCTCCTGGGAAGGTTATGGATCCGGCTCAAGTAACAGAGACCCGCAAGGTGTCGATCACCCCTCCGGTTGCGCGCTCAGCAGACGATCACTCGCCTGCTCGAGACGGACCCCTTCTGCCCAGCGCCATCATGCAGCAACAGCAGGAAGAGCGGAAGCGGACCAGAGAGGAGATAGAAGCTCTTGAGGAGGCACAGCGTAAGAAAGCCAACAAGAGTCCTAGCCGCTCTGCTAGCTCGGCATCCGACCCGAAACAAGCAGGAAAATTGCGCAAGGACCGGGGAGAGATTACTACGGATGACGAAGGAGGGAAGGACAAGAAGAAGAAGAGCAGCGGTGTGTTTGGCGGACTCTTTGGGAGAAAGAAGGACAAGGGTAAGGAAAAGAGCGGTGGAGGGATTAGCTCGGAGGGTGGCAGCGTTGCAAGTGTTGGAAGTGTCGAAAACATTGCAGACAGGCACTCGACGGAATCTGGACGGTCCAGCAACAACCAGCACGGCAGCACGAGTGGGACCGACACGCCTTCGCCAGTCACCATCAACGCTCGACAGCAACAACAGCAAGCGATACAGCAGCAAAAGTCTGTTGCAGAACCTCGCCGACAAGTGGCTCAGCAGCAGGCTCAGGCCGGAGCTCCTACGGTTGTGGCAGCACAGCTGTCGCAGCATGCATCCCAGCTACGACAGCGCGACCAGCAGCAACAGGCTCTTTACCAGCAGTATCTCAATCGCTCCCCATCTTCGCCCCCGGAAGTCCAGCCGTCTTTTGGCCTGCAATCTGCATCATCTGTCATGCCGTCTTCAAATTCTCTTTTGTCATCACCAAGCTCTGCCAACAGCCTCACGGTCGGATCCCGGCCTCGTCCAGGTTCTCTTGTGCTCTCTCCTGGGGGCATGGATGGTCAAGGTATAGGTCTACCTGATCTCAGCGTTATTCGCGTCTTTGCCGGAAACAACCTGCAAACGGAAGCCACGTTCAAAACAGTCCTGCTCAACTCGTCGACTACCGCATCTGACCTCGTTCGACAAGCTGTTCAGCGCTTCCGATTGTCAGGAGAGGATATCAGCAATTACTACCTCTCCATCAAGCAAGTTGAGGGCTCCTCTGCCACTTTGCTCGCTGGCGAGAAGCCTCTTGTTGTGTTTGAGTCTTTGGTAGAGGCCGCAATGGAGCTGCCGAAGGTGAAACGAAGCAGTGTAGGCAGCATCAGCTCCATTTCCAGTAACCTGTCGATGCATCCTGCGATCAAGAAGCTACCTATGAATGACTTTACTGACGACTCGGCTGTTAAATTCTACTTGAATCGTCGCGGTGGCGACCCCGACGAGGACTTCCTCGATGAAGCCGAAGAGACTCTCATGGCGGAGAGCGCAGACGAAGATGGCGAATCACCACGTTCAAGTAACCAATATCTTACGATCAATACTGGTATCCCTGCTGTCTCCGAACGATTCAGTTCTCCTTCCTTCAGATTCGCTCTGCAGCTGGTCATTCACCCTGAGGACTTGCCTGATGACATGGTTTTCGACCCTCTCACGGAGGCGATCGTGTTTAAGAACACATTGCGTGACCGCCACGGGGGCGCCATTTCTTCTCCGAGTATCTCAGCGACTGAACGGAGGAAAGTCTTCATGTTCCCCAAAAATGCTTCGGTAGCCGAGGTTATTGAACGAGGCCTGGAGCGGTTCGGGATCATCGATGGTGTGGTGGACGGTGGTGATGAAGTCGAAGACAAGCTTGCCAAACGGCGTAGCTCAACGAGGGTCCGGTATGTCTTGTCGGTAGAGGCTGGTGGGAAAGGTATGTCGACGTGCAACTGTTTTACTTCTTGCTAACGACAGTATAGAGAGGGAACTTTCACCCACAAGCAAGGTCATCGATGCTTTCGTTCGACCGCCAACATATCGTGCTGCCGGTCATCGTGGTAACGACTCGAAGAGGCGTTCGGTGGACTCAACACAGCTATTGGGTAGCATCGAAGATATTGCACCTGATGACCCTAGCTTCATCCTTCGTCGCGCTGTTGCGTACCGCCCTTCATCCCGTCACAGGTCCTCTGCTCCGTTGGACGAGATAGCACTGCAGAAGATGCAGAGAGAGTCCCTGAGCGGTTCCAGTGTGACATCCGATTCTACAATAAGCGCCAACGATGAGCCCAAACGCCAGATGTCGAAGCAGGAGATCATTGCAGCACAACGAGCAGCTACCAGGGCAAACCAACGTGCCATTCTGTCTGCGCAGACCAACTCGGCAAGAGGGTTGGATGTGCTTTTGCCAGGAAATGCGATGATCCGTAGTTCGCGTTATGAGGTAGACGACAGGATGCGCTATTCATACGTAGAACCGGATGGCGAGACTTACGACATCAGTGATATTGTCGAAGCTGAGTGGCGCAGCGAAGCAGGGCCTCACAAAGAGAGGAGTGATATCGCTAGGGACGACTTGCTCCATGGCGTTCTCAGTCGTGGAAAGGACGGTCTAGGGGCGAAGCTCGACCGTGTTCTCAGCAAAATCAAGCACGAGAAAGAGAGCGGCCGACCCACCATGTCGCAGACAAACTCAGATGCCACTTATTACACGATGGATTCCGCCAGATCGACCTCTCCATCCGATTACTCTACTGCTGAAGGGGGATTCAGTAGCTCTCGTGCAGCAACCCCTAACGCAAACGTGATGAACGCGAGGTCGACAACGCCCACGTCGACTGCGCAGCGCGCTGCGTCACCCCTGTCTCGCTTATCCAGCTATCGCACTGCAAGCCCAGGTGACTCTTCCAGAGGTCATGCTTCTACACCGTCTGGCTCACTGCAGAAAGGAGTGAGACCGCCACACGACCGGCAACAGTCGTTGGCTTCAGTCATGTCTGACTCATCCATGTACCGAAGTAACTCTCCGACTATGTCACTTCCTGGCCATTCGACAGCCAAACCGATGGCCGAGGATAAGCCCCGTCTGGTCTTGCCAAGAGATGACTTTGGTTTCTCGCAAATGCTCGCCGTCATAGAATTGAGAGCGATGGTCACCACAAAACCTGAACTTCCGCCGCTGGACCCGGTTGACGACCTTCTCTTTGGGAGGGATATCGATGTTGATTCCCTACACCCTCAGATCCGAGATATCTATGCTAGTTCGTTCAAAGAGCTAGAGCAGATGGATACGGTAAGTTGCTGAATTCGTACTTCATGCACGTTTGACTCACTCTGTCCGTAACCTGCCAGGCACTTGACAATCTCTTGCAGCATGTTGCTCATGTGTTCTGAATTTTGAAATGACTTGGCCTGCTGGAACGTAATCATATACTCTACTACTGCTCTCTTGTATTTATTTCTATCGTTCAATCATTTCCGTCTTACGGCGTCCGTGGCCGTTCTGACATATCAAACATTTCCGCCATCTTATGTGCCTAGCACGTTGTCGGGCCGACGAAAGCGCCCTAGCTTATGACTCGAATGTTCCCCGCGATCGTGTGAGCATGATGGACTGTCGAGTCAAGGGAATTGTTTCACAGCGGTTTGGCTCGTTGTGAGCGCATCAATGCGAAACGTCGGTCCCGACGCCTTCCCAACTAGGCAAGGCGGCACTATTACAGGTCGGGCACTAACCGATGTTGCGCACATACAACGAGGACTCCAGCGCCCAAATCTACCTCCGTTGAGTATATAACATCGCAGTCATATGTGCTGAAATGCCAGACATCAGCCCTGCTGTCTTTCTATCTCTCTCCTCAGAAAGTTTAATCCGTTTTCCCCGCCGCCATGCAGAACAGCGAAGCGGCTGCCTTCCTCGCTCGTATCGAGCAGCTTCCGACTGGTCCAGGTGCCGACCTCGACGTAGTCCTTCGTCCGTCGCTCGAAGATGAGGCCGAACTCCGCAAGTTGTTCGCCCAGGACAAGGGCAACGCTCGTCTCAAGGATCCCCACGTCGGTCTCGTCGACGTATTCAGCGCGCCTCCCACTATCCGTACAACTCGTGCTCGCGTGGTTACCGATGAGAACGACCTCTCTGCACGATATGTCATGCCCTTGTTGGATGAACAACGACGCAAGGAGGGATCTCCAGCCATGGTTCAAACTTTGGACGAGTTCAACAAGAACTGGGCTATCTTCACCGAAGGATCCCTTTCGCAGCTCCTTGACTGGAACAATGTCATCGTCGCTGGTGGTGCGGTTCAGGCTTGCCTTGCTCCTGTACCTGAAAAGGCGACGGTGTCCAAAAGAGCCCTCAGGAAGCATTTTCATACCTTTGCCTATCCAGCGTCCGATGTGGACTTGTTCTTATATGGACTTACCCCAGAGCAAGCCGAGGTCAAGATCAACACCATTTATGAGGCCGTCAGAGATTCGATCCCGTGGGATGTGACTTGCATACGAACAAAGCATACCGTTTCCATCCATTCTCAATATCCATACCGCGCCGTGCAGATTGTGCTTCGTCTCTACCAGTCACCGGCGGAAGTCCTTGCGGGCTTCGACGTCGACGCGCCCTGCTGCGCGTACGATGGACAGCGAGTCTGGGCTAACCCCCGTGCTATCGTGGCCGCGATGCGTCAATGCAACACCACAGATGTCACGCGTCGCTCGCCGTCGTACGAAGTCCGGCTTGCGAAGTATGCCGCTCGAGACATGGAGATATATGTACCTCAGATCAGGCGCGAAGATATAGATCCTACTGTGAGCATCTCTACATTTTCCCAAGCTGGTGTGCTGATGTCGCACTATTCAAGATCTTCGAACGCTCTGTTGTTCGCGTCCAAGGATTGGCTCGCCTCCTTGTACTTGAAAAATTGGCTACACCAATCGCACGCGATAGTTACGTCAATTCGCGTCGCAAGCTGAGAAATCGTCCAGACAAGTTGGGTGTGTGGAGGCGGTCGAAAGTCAAGCAATACAAAGGCGATCTCAAGGACGAGGTGAATTCTGGGCTGGAGCTAAGTGACTATGATGTTGTGTCGCTGCATATACCGTATGGCCCAGGATGGGATGCAAGACGTATTGAAAAGCTTGTGTATCAGACCGTGCGTATTCCTCTCCAGACGTCGAAGTGTCACTAATATTTCACCTCCCACAGGATCTTGGGATGAATTGTACGTACGCCTTGCTTCTCAATGCAGCTTTACTGAAGAGAGTACAGCGCCGTATAATCCTAAGAACAAGGGAAGAAGACTTCATCGTCACCCGGCTTTCTTCGGAACAATGCCAGAGTGCTTAGAGGACTGCTGCGAGGTCAGTCGCTATGATCAATTCGTGAAAAGTCGGCTGATTTGCAACAATTCGCTCTAGAACTGCATCGCTCCCAAAAATGACGAAGAACGGGAGTTGCAGCGTGTGGAGGATGAATCTTATATACGCGATAGAGTCCAGTATGGCGTTTGACTCAAAATCTTTGCGCCTTACTTACCTTACGTCTGCTAGGTTCATTGTAGAGGATGCGGGACGACAATCCATATCTGGCAGCTTCAATCCAATCGACGAAGGCGAATGGAGCGAGCAGGCCTATATGGGTTTGACTGAGAAGTTCTTTGCAGCTATTGCATCCCACGATAGGCCAGCCGTTTCGAAGATGATCAAAGAGGGAATGGACGTGAACCGTCGGGACCATGTCGGTCGCACGCCTCTACAGGTTGCCGTGTTGTCTAAGGCGGTCGATATCACCTTCGACTTGATCGACGCCGAAGCTCGGATGACCTCGCGGCTTGTAGACGGCAGAACTGTCCTTCATCTCGCTGCTCAACTGAACCTTCCGGACGTGGTGAGGAAGTTGCTGGAGCGCAGCGCCGTAAATGCTGAGGCCGCTCGGGAGGCCGCTCATAAGGGGCAGGAGGCAAAGAAGGAGGAGGAGGGATCTATAGATCTCGAACAGTCCGATAATGAGGGGTCCGACTCCGACATCGAGATGCGTGACAGCAGCGAAGACGATTGGGACTCAGAAGAAGAAAATGGTGTAGGCGCGAAGGACGACGGCGCGGAGGGGGTCACCAACAACGATACAATACCGGAGGATGAGACCGAGGAGCCTGATGTATTCGAAATCGATGCTCAGGATTGGGACCATGCACTGTCTCCTTTGCACTACGCAATTGTGGCTGGATCTTCCGCGGCCTTTGATCTTTTGCTGGCGTCGGGAGCGAATGCTAAGCTCATAGCCAAGGTTACGGTCGGGCACAGCTACAAATATGCACAACCTCTGATCCTAACTTCCGTGACCGAGGACGAAGACGAGGCATGCCGGATTGCTGAAAAGCTTCTCGCTGCTGGAAATGTGTCGTCCGAAGCGGATGCAGATCTTGCGACCGTGTTCCACCGTATGGTCTGCAAGTCGAAACCGAAGCTGGTGTCTACCTTCCTTTCCCGCGATCCCAATGCAAAGACAGTTTTGCACGTTCCGTATATGCCAAACCACCGACCAGTGATCTTTCCACTTGTCTCGGTTCTAGAAAAGGGCTGCTATTCCATTCTGGCAGTTTTGTTGGCTCACGGAGCCAAGGTTGACACAGATGTTAACGACGTTGAGAGGGCAAGGGACATGAAGTGTGTACATTCGTCTTTTCTGCCTTGTGGAAACACGGCTCATTTCTCCCAGGGTCAAGAATAATCAATACGTCCAGGAGATATCATCTATGCAAGTCCCTACCCCGCTGGAAGCTGCATTACTCAACTACAACCAGTCCATACATCTGCTAGTCGCACTGGGCGCCGACGTGAATGCGGAACTCCCAGAGTATCGACGCAGGCACGGCAATAATAAGGGTCAAGGGACTTACCTTGACTATGTGCGCCTGGTCGTGCGGAAGATCGACCAATCGAAGCAACCGAAGCCTGCTCCAAAATCTGCCCCAGAAGCTCGTATACTCTCTGCCTCTCATACGCATTCACCGATGGCAACGAATGTCTCAGAATTGACACACGCGAAGGATCTTCCTGCACCTCTTGTCACGCCCAGCCCAGAACTCCCTAGCTGGAAAGTAGAGGTTCAGAAGATCATTGCGATTTGCAGGAACACAAAATCCAGCGGTTCTCAGATAGGCTTGAATATATACCCTCTCGACGAGATTCATGACTATTTTACGGAAGTCGAACAACTTCTCGTCGCTTCCAAGGCAAAGGCCAGTTGGGAGCTTCCGCCTAGCAATGCTGAAGACGATTTTGATCCACACTCCATGGCCAACACCATGCGTCGCTATGTGCATGATCTTCCCTTACAATACCATCATATACCCCTCATCGAGACCTTCCAAGGACCTAGTATCCAATTCTATCGCCATGTTGGGCCGTGGGGTCACACCACGATGTCTTCTAGCCTTATCCCCTTGTACGATGAATTGTTCACGGCGTGCCACGAGGGCGATAACGGCAAGATACAGCAGCTTTGCATGCCGCGCAGCAGTCAGAAGACAGTTGATACTCCCCTGCAAATTTCTGTTCATTGGGGACTTGTTAACTATGGTATGGCCGTGGAATGTTGAAGCTACTGGTCGCTGACATGTCATCTTTCAGGCTTCACCCCGTTATCTATCGCCATCCTTGCTCGCAAGTGGGACACAGCTAAATTGATTCTTGCCATTGCATACGCTCAGTACAGTCCGAAGGAGCCCACACAGGGCAGATTTGACGGCAAGATTGTATCGCTAGGTAAAACTGCACGCCGTGTTCTTTGCGACTGATTCTCAATATTTGTCTCATAAAGATGGTGACGACGACGAGAACGAATCGGACGATGACGACTTCATAGACGATGAAGAAGAACCTATCGACTTCGTGGACATCGCAAACCGTCCGTCCGAAATTCGTGTTCAAGTTCCTCCCTCTCGCATGATTAATTATGCTATCCCTTGGGTTGATGCAAACAAGGGGGAGACAACATGGTCAGGTCCTATCGACAAGGCCATCGCCCAGGACGACTTTGAAGCGTTTGTTCAAATGCTGGACATTTTATGCAGCCTTCAAGAAGACTTGTTGGACACAAATGTACTCAAACAGCTGCTATTTCTTGATCGGCCTGCGATGTTGGACGAGTATATACGACGCACAGGCAAAGGAATCGATGTCTCGATACCAATCGACAGTGTAGAGGGCCAATCGTCTTCCGAAACTTCGTCTAGCAAGGTATATCTAGGTCTCAACGTCCATGGCAAGAAGAGAAAGGACCTTGCCGCCAAAGGTGACCCTCATGCACAGCAGGACTCTTGTGTCAGCTCGGAGCCTATTCTCTGGACCGCGATTCTACGTTGTGCCACTGCTACCGTGAGGTATCTTGCTAGTGAACAACCTCTTGCGGCATACCGATTCTATGCTTCCTCGCATGGTGACCAACAAGCAAAGCTTATCCGCCAACTCCCAGATCTCAATACTGCTATTCCTGCTCTACTGGGGTGGACCGCAAATGCATTAAACGAAACACCCTTGACCGCGGCCATTCGGAGTGATCGTGGTGCAGACATGATTGACATGCTTTTTACGGTGCGAGCCAGCCTAATGCAAGATTACCTCCAGCTTCGGTAAATCCACGTATTCAATTTCTACTACGGAGCCTGACATCGGAAATCAGGCAACGCAAGTACGGATTCAATAATGTCTTGGCCGCTGTCAGATGGTCGACCGAATCTGCTGTCTTTGATTTCCTCTTGTCCAAAGGCGTATCTCCCATGGAAAGCGACGACGAAAAGTAAGAAGTATCATAAGTAGTCACTTGGTCTGCTCGCTGACCGATTTGCAGACGGAACATCTACCACATCCTTTGCGGAAAACCCGAAGATGAGAATCGTAACAATTTGCTTGATTACGTGCTGGAGAAATTGCCCAAGGATGTCACGAACAAGCTTCTTCGACAGCAGGATAAGTCATCCGGAAATACGGTGGGTTCATCGTCAATACGTTCACTATGAGGTACTTATTTTCGGTCTCACAGCCGTTGCATATGGCTGTGAAAAATAAGCATATCCGTGCGGTCAAAGCCTTGACCGAGACCGGTGCTGAACACTATCTGATACGAGACAGCTCTGGATTTACTCCACTGCACGTCGCTGTGATCCTCGGTAACGCGACCATTACTCGCCTCGTTGCCGAAGCTGGACCTGCCGAAGCCCTGACGCTTGAGGACAGTGTGGGCTCTACACCGCTAGAGATTGCAACCTATGCCGCTTTCAAGGAAAAGTTCAATAATGCAATTGCACGCAACGAGATCCCATCAGTTTCGATGCTTTCGGTCGTCTGGCAAAGGAATCCCTTCGATCTCGCGAAAGAGGAGGCAGAATTGACCCGATACAAAGCTACATTGGATTACCTCATGGCCGAAGGAAAGCTCGTTCAGGGTACCAAGCTCTGGAAGGAGCTGATCGCGTTCTCGGAGCGCCTCGAACAGAAAGTTGCGAAGGAGAAAGCCAAACCCTCCGACGCGAAGAAGGAGAAACCCGCTGAAGACTTTAACGGTCCTTCTGAGACGCTTGCCGCTTTGAGGGCAGCACTGGAAGCGCGTCCTGGCCTCCGTCGCCTTGTACATCTGAGCGACGTCCATCTGTCCGTAAACAAAGGTCTTGAAGAGTATGCCGGCCTCGTCAGAGTGAAGCCCAAAGATGAGGAAGACGAGGAATCTACTACCTTAGGTATTCCTGAACCTGTTATTACTGGGGACTACGAGGCGTACCTTTCTACCTTACATTGGCACCAAGTGAATCCATATTCATAAGCGACTCGTTTTCGCACATGTATAACGGACAAGAATTTTGTACAACCATACCTCGTTGAATTCATTTTCACAACTAGCAGCTCTTGTTATTCTCACCCTCAATGATTCATGCCAGGGTTTGACCACACATCTGACACCGATCAGACCTACCAATGTACACAGTAAGATTGCCCACACGGTGATGAGAAATTATCGTCGCTGAGCAGGCCTGACTCGGGGCTATGAGCAACCTGCGCGACGAGTAAACCTGTTCGCCCTCGAGAAACCATTGCTACTCCTAAGGAGCAACGCAGGCGCAAGATGGGTGCGGAATAATGATGCTCATTGAACCGGGTTCGGTTGAGTCTCTGGACTCGAAGAAGCTTGGCTTTATTGCAATCTCAGCAGCAATAATGTCCCTCTGTTGGTACAGTACTTGCTCCCTGACGCAGCCTTCTCAACAATGTTGCTCGATGATATTGGCTGCGAAGCTACCGAGTTCTGCGTGGTTCACTCTTTGCCGCATCATTGGCGCCCTTGTCGGTGTCTTCCAATCGTACTGCAGAAAGCGCTCGAGGCGTGGACGACTCTTGAGGTGCACGGTAAAATCAGTCTGGTCGGACGCGAAGTTGCTTGTCAAGTTGATGTCAGGATTTAAGCTCCTTTTAGCACCCTCAGTGACGCTATTGCTCGCAGCTTGGCTAGAGGTAGGAACAGTGAGATCGTCGTGGATGCTCATGACATGGTCGGAAGGTGACTCGGCCGTCAGCTGAGAGTGAATGCTGGTAGCAGAGATGACCGCGAGTTCAGGGTTTTCACCGTTGCTGCAGCTGTCAGATTCGGTTCTCGCGCTGTTGAGGTCAGCGTCCACGGCGCTTGTATTGTTTTCGGCTTTGAGGTGTGAGATGTAGCCTATGCGTATTCCTCCAATATATGATTTTCAGTTCCGCATGCGTAGTATACAATGAAGGGGAGGCATACACATCCCATCATCAGCTAATTTCTCGAGAGTCTTCAGCGCAATGTCAAGTTTCCATCCCGTCCGCGCCGTTGAGTACTGCATCTAGCGTCTCGTCCAAACTTCAAAACAATCATGGTTCATTTTTTCTAGCAACATGGCACGAGCGTGGTGAGCCCATTCGCAAGAAAATCGCCTTTGGATGACTGCGTCCAGACTAGCCAGCGCGGTCACAATCGCAGAGCTTGACGGATGCGGGTATGCATGTCGCCTATACGTAGCCTTACAAAGAAGATGTCAGACGGTGACCCGCCCGAGTAACTGGGCAAGGAAGATAAGGGGCGAGGGCGAGATACGGAGGCGGGACTTAGAGGCGATTGAATGAGGGGAGAATAAGCGCGCTTCAGGACATACGGTTATGGACTTGGTACGACGTGCTTTATCGTTCACCACGTCGTACCAGGTATGTTGTACTTGTACTATTTCAATTCTATCGATCGTTCACCACGTCGTACCAGTGTCTTTATAACAGGTTATGAGCCCCGAGGCTCTGTAAATTCCCTGCCAGTTGCTATACAGCCATTCGACATCTTTGAAACACCCCTATTCATAAACCATGTCTGATACTGAGAAATCAACCTCGAGGGACTACAAATCGAAGCTCGAAAGACTCCATGACGACGGAGACACGAACGACTATGTACAATGGGCTATGCAGTCGGAGATTATCTTCGATGATCTCGACCTTTGGAAGTATATCGACAAAGACTCCAAAGACATCGCGCCACCAACTGTTCCGAAGCTCAGGGTTCCCTCGCGGCTACTTGCGGGAAACGAGAAAGAAGTAGAGGATGCGGAGAAAGCGGAGAAAGTCTGGTGGAAGAATAACAAGTACGCGCTATCGCTGCTTGTTCGCGTTATCCCGAAGCATAAGGTTCCCCTCGTTGCCAATTGCAAGACCGCGAAGGCAGCCTGGGACGCGTTACGCGATGAATACATGCCAGTTAACAGCCTCCGAGCTGCCGCTCTTCATCAGGCGATAATGGGTTATAAATGCACGAGCTCAATGGTTGTCTCGAAATGGACGGAGATGATCAGGAACATGTACATCGACCTCATCAATCAAGATAACGATTGCATGCCAGACACGTTCTTTGCGAAGACACTCGCAAATTTGTTACCGCTCGATGATTCATGGAGAGCTTTCACGCGCACGCTGCGAGAGAAGATAGTTGCAGCCGACAAGGATGGGACCCCTCTCAGCTCGTCGACTGTCATCCAATTGATCAAGGAGGAGGATTGGGCGCAGGGACTTCGGGAACCCGAGTTTCTGGCGCAGATCTGTGGGACGAGTTCTATTCAGAAGAAGAGACCTGCACCTGTCGCCACCGCCACCTCAGCTCCCCCCGCGAAACGCGCCCACACCCACGCCGGCGATAAAGGGCAACTATTTTGCGTAAACCCAGACTGCGAACGTCCCATTGGTCACCTCATTAAGGACTGCTTTGCCTACGGAGGGGGGAAATGCGGACAGTACTCACATTGGTGGAAAGGGCCGAAGGATATTCACCTACCGCCTTCACAGCGGAAACCACGAACTGGACAGCGCCAACTGAATTACCACGCACTCCCCGCCGCGAATACTGGAAGTGCCGATACACGTATCGATGATCCCAGTATTCAGCTTGACAAGGATGCCACCGCTGCCCTGTCACAAGGACAATTCTTTTCTCTCAATACACTAGCCGACCCTATCGACCACATCTCATGCAATAAGGCGGCGTTCGAGAACTATCTCACAATGACTGAATGCTATCACGATTCAGGCGCCAATCGTCACATCTTCTCCGACAAATCGCTGTTCACCAATTACAGGCCAATTACGCCCATCCAGGTTAAGGGTTTCGGTACGGCTCACTCTACGGCAGCAGTAGGCGTCGGGGACATCTTCTTCAAAGCCGCACACGATGGAATACCTAGCACGCTGAAATTATCAAATGTTCTACATGTGCCCTCAGCGCGATTGAATCTCGTTTCACAGGGATGCTTGGAGAGACGCGGAATAGCATGCCATTCGGAGAGTGGAGTGCTTCACTTGTCACTCAACGGGAAGAAGATCGTAGATGGAAAATTACTTCCCAACAACCTCTACCTGCTACATATGGAACCTCTCCCCGTGTCCAACAACAGCATCACCACTCCGTCTCTCTCTCTAGCGGATCGAATTTCTGATGGTTACCCAATTGCCTCCTCATCTGATGGCAAAGGGCGGGATTTTTACACCGCCTACTAGGTCATATAGGCGTTAAAGGCCTACATCGAGCCGTAGATGGAATCCCGGTCGATTCATCAGATCACACATCCTGTCAGGTCTGCGCCCGTGCGAACATTAAACGTTTGCCTTTCCCTAGAAAATCAGATTTACGCGCAGATCGTCTTCTCTATCGAATTCACACCGACATCTGTGGACCGTTGCCAAACTGTTACGGCTCCTTCAAGTTTTTCATCTTATTCATCGACTGCTTCTCGCGTTGGATCTACGTGGCCCTACTTAAACACAAATCCGAGGCGCTCAACTGCTTCAAACAATTTCAAGCCGCTTTTGAGCGACTGTTAGGACTCAAGATCGCCATCATTCGTGTCGACAATGCACCAGAATACGTCGAGGGGGCTTTTCGCACCTACTGCGAGCACGTAGGTATCATCTACGAGAAAATAGTGCCAGACGCCTCTCCCCAAAACGGTGTAGCAGAACGCGCAAATCTCACCATCGCCTCCATGGCACGTGCTATGTTGATTGAGGCCAATCTTTCGGACTGGTTCTGGCCTTTTGCTGTGCTCTGCGCTGTCCACCTCAAGTGTCGGGTTCCTCACGCCGCACTTGAACCCTTCACAACCCCCTTCTTCCTTGTATTTCAGCATCGTCCCAACCTGTCGTATCTCCATATTTTTGGATGTCACGTCACCGCTCGCCGTACCAACTCAGACTCTCTCTCTAAGTTCCAACCTCGTGGCGAAGCTGGCCGTTTCGTTGGATACGCACCAGACGCCAACGGATACCTCATATGGTTTCCCCACGCACATGCTGTCCGTGTTCGCCGCGATGTCACTTTTCACGACGACGCACCAATGACCAGTCCAACGTACAGTCCCGATAGGTCCAACATGTGGGATGATCTCATCACAGAAATAGATGGTCGTTTCATGGACAGGCCATTGGATTATCCGGTGCCTGGACCAATACCTCATACCCCTCGTGGGCCCATATCGCATACTCCCAGTGAGCCCATACCCGATGCTCCTCGCGAGCTGGAAAATCACATTGCCAATCGGTAAGTGATTTATAACGCCAATACATGCGTGGATCTAATTATATATGAATTAGACATACTGCATTGCAGCCGGATGCTCCCATTGAGCGTGATAACGACGCGGATTTACCACAGGATATACTTGCCATGCGTCGAGGTCGTAGGACCATAAACTTACCTACACGCTATGCGGATTACATAGAGACTCCCGAGAACGAGGGGGGGTCGGACGTGCAGAATTCGGACATGCAGGATGCACTCGTACAGGCCGTTCTCGTCCGCGGTCAAGACCTGGCGATCGAGATCCACAGCACATTGTCTATCCCCAGTCTCATCCCCATTCTCCTCCACGCAGATGCTGAGTATGACAACATGTGCCTCATTACGAATGACCCAATGGACATCGACGATCCAGATGCCACCGACCCAAAGTCGTTGAAAGACGCCCAACGCAGTACCTACTGGACCGAGTGGCTAGCCGCAATCTATGAGGAGCTCGAGGCACTCAGGGCGAAGGGAGTGTATGAGGAGATTGACAGCATACCGCCTGGACGAAAAGCAGTCGACTGCAAGTGGGTTTTGCATATCAAACGCAACGCTCATGGTCATATCGCGCGTTTCAAGGCACGTCTAGTCGCCAAGGGGTTCACACAGATTCCAGGTCAGGATTTCACATACACCTTCGCTCCAGTCGCGCGGTGGGACTCCGTACGCACTGTCCTGGCAATTGCGGCGTTCCAGGATCTCGAACTTCGCCACATCGACATCAAAACTGCATTCCTGAATGGGCCTCTTTCGGAAGAAATCTACATGCGCCGTCCAGAAATTGCGGGTTCAGGGTACTGGCGTTTACACAAGGGACTCTATGGTTTGAAACAAGCGGGAAGAACCTGGTATCTCGAGTTCAACAAAAAGTATACATCGCTCGGTTTTCAGAGGTGCCAGTCGGACTGGAGTGTCCACACTCGACAACAAGGCAAAGAGAAATCCATGTCTGCGACCAGCGTAGACGATATACTCCTGGCCTCCACATCCAAAGCTGAGTCTAATCTTGTAGTGCAACAACTCAGCTCACACTTCGAAATCACCGACAATGGCGACGTGACGTGGCTACTGGGATGCAAAGTCACGCGAGATAGAAGTCGGCGAACGCTTCTATTATCCCAGGAGTCGTACATAGAATCCATCTTGCGCACGTTCGGAATGGAGCATTGCAACTCCGTGACGACACCTCTACCTCCACACACATCTCTCTCTGTTACCCACTGCCCAACGACCGACGAAGAACGCAACCGCGTGAAGGATCTTCCGTACTGTGCAGTAGTTGGAAAGGCCATGTATCTCGTCACTACCTGCCGACCTGACATTGCCTACGCGGTTCGAGAACTAACGAGATACATGTCGAACTATGGCGAACAACACTGGACCGCGGCGAAACATTTGCTCAGGTACCTACAGGGAACTCGGTCAATTGGCATACATCTTGGACATCTGGATCATCCGTACCCGATATTCAGAGCGTTCACGGACTCGGACTGGGGGTCAGGAGAGCACAGAAAGTCTGTCTCGGGATATGTCATGATGATGGGGAATTCGCCGATTTCGTGGAGCTCGAAGCAACAGGCGATTGTGGCCCTATCGTCATGCGAAGCTGAATATCTCGCGTGCACTCATGCTGCGTGCCAGATCTTGTTTATCAGGCAACTCCTCGCGGAACTTGGATATCCGCAACGTCATGCCACGACTCTGTTCTGCGACAACAATGGAACCGTCGCGTGTACACACGATCCTCATGGCCACACCCGCATGAAACACATTGATATTCGAATTCACTTCATTAGAGATTGTGTCAACAAGAAATGGATCGACGTACATCGCGTTCCAGGGAAGGAGAACACAGCCGACATTCTCACGAAATCGCTACCAAGAATTTTGCACGGAAGGGCCATGAAGTTGTTGGGACTCGATACGGGTCAAGGGGGGGTGTCAGACGGTGACCCGCCCGAGTAACTGGGCAAGGAAGATAAGGGGCGAGGGCGAGATACGGAGGCGGGACTTAGAGGCGATTGAATGAGGGGAGAATAAGCGCGCTTCAGGACATACGGTTATGGACTTGGTACGACGTGCTTTATCGTTCACCACGTCGTACCAGGTATGTTGTACTTGTACTATTTCAATTCTATCGATCGTTCACCACGTCGTACCAGTGTCTTTATAACAGAAGACATTAGTTATTTGAGGTGTTTCGTCAATGCCAATGCTATATCACTCATCAAGAGCCATAGACCCTTTTTTGAATTCTCCTCCGCCGAAGTGTCTCCATATCGTGTGTAGCTGCAAAGTGAACAGAGAGTCTCTTCGATGCCCTGGTGCTTACTAAAAGCTTGGGGCCTAGTGGGAGGTTGGACATCCTGAAAGCGTTGCCGTGGGACTCCGCGGTAGGTGCCAGATGTTGCGAGTCTGAAGGGCAGTCACTATTAACAAGAAGTTATATAGGTTGCTGAGTGAAAGACAAGTGCACACAAGTGGCTGCCGCCGGCGACAGATAAGCGCCTCAGATACTGCGAACGTGAGTGCGAAGTACACAACATGTTCGAACTTTGCTTCGCTTTTCAACCTATTATGATTTTGAGGCTCATCACAGTCCGCTAAAACGTGAAGTAGATATTTGCAGCAGCGGTAGAGTCATAGTTCACAAATGTTACAATTCGCGTTACAGTTTCGCCATACAACGCTCCCACCAACCATTTCGTACTCAGCAAGTGAACACCGCCGGACCTAAACACAAAAATACGGCAACCGAGTCAGGACACACCTCACCAGGTCAAAGTGAGTCCTACGTACCGGGGATCGTGTAGTTGGTAACAGTAGGATAATAGATGTTGATTGTGATACCAGGGTCTGTACCGTGGTAGGCACCCGGGAAGCTGACGGTCGCAGGTGTTTTTGCTCCCGTACCACCCGTAATCGAGAGCTGGGCGCATTCCATGTAGAACTGGGCACCGGGGTACGAGCTTGCGGCGTGCAGAGCTGCTCTCCAGTTTGATCAGTATTCAGCTGTGTATGGGGTAGATGGAAGAGAATGGGGGGACGAACCGATGATTTCGTGACGAAGGAGGTATTGTCCTGAAGCGATGCACGTCGGGACGGTGAAGCTGACTTTACCCTTGTTCGCGATGAGGGTGTCGACGGCCCATGTGTTTGTGGATGCGTCGAACCCGCTCTCGGCGATCTTGAACCATTGCAGACCGGTCACGGTGGTCTGGGTTGCATCAGGAATCTTTGCGCTTTGTTGGGACTCGTTTAGCATGCGTTTCTTTTGGCCTTGGATCAAGATGGAAGACGTACAGGTATGTGATGATGGGGCCCTTGTGCGAAGGGTCAATGGGGTCTTGGGGGTCACCAGCGGCCTGGTTCAGCGTGTGGTGCCACTACCATGCAATGCAGCGCGTCAATGAAGAGACTGCATCGTGGAAATCAAGAGTATATACCTCTGCAGTGAGAGTGGAGCCAGCAGGAGCAGTGATGATGGCTGTCGAGACAGGTTGTTGGTACGGGTTGATACCTCCATTGCAGATGAGGTCGTTGGAGGTGACGTCGGTGATAGGCTTTCAAGATACCAGCGCGAATGAGACAAACAAGGAACAGGATCAGAAGTGTGGTTGTGTACGTACACCATCGTAAGAAGGCGCGCGGATGCCGACGAGTTCACCCTGGTCGACGCCGTTGACGTATAATTTCTGGAAGATGGTGTGGGCGGAGCTGGAGCCCAAGAGGAGGGCGAGAGAGAGTAATGACTTCATGTTAGGCCTTCAGAGTTGGATGGGCTGTCACGAACAGCAAGACAAAGTCTCTCCATCCATCTTTATAGCCCTGGCTTGATGAAAGCGCAGAGGCAATATTGCCCAATTGCATGTACGTGCGGGGAAATAAATGGCGCAACCTCATGTTCCTGTTCCGAGATTTGCTGGTTCCGGCGGGGTAAAAGTATGAAGAAGACCACACTAGCTCTATCAATAGGACGTGGTGGCTGATTGTCGGGACATAGCTCGGGTGCGAGCAGGCTTGTTGTGTTATCGGACCGCGTCGCTGAATGCGAAGTTTTAGAGAAACTTAGCCGTGCTGAACAGGAAGCACAATGTGGTCGTCCTATTGAGCGGAAGGACTGTGTGAGTTTTGCATTGACCGGCTCAAAACGGTACAGCGAAACCGTACAAAAGTTATTCCGAGTGGTCTGGGGCTGCGCAACAGTCGTCATAGCTTGAAGCAAGTGGAAGTGCGAGGGGGCTCACCTGACAATGGCTCATAGTCTGCAACCTATACTTCGTTACGACATTTTAGTCTGTTAGACCAGGTTATCGGAGACACAGATCCGAGCTTGTTTAGTTCCGTGACAGCTGCGCAATGCTGAAGAGGCCTCTCAGGCTGTCCACTTCATGATGACCTCGTCCGATGTAAACACAAGCCCGCAATAGAATAGCTCACCATGAGGCGGTAGTTGTTCAGGACATAGGACAGGCTGTCATTTGGGCGAATTTTGGCTAATGAAACGCGTCACTCGAGCCCAGAGCAAATGATTGTGGCTCGCAGTGGACAGCGCGGCCGCGCTTTTCGTTTCTTGCCACCGTCAAATGAAGGGTTTGAAGTCGAGCGTTGAGCTGGAAAGAGCTATGTGTTTCGTTCGGCAAAAATCATAGCTGTAAGGCAGTCACAGCTATGGTCCGTCATTGCATAGATGCAACAGGCTGCCATTGGCGTCCTTCGCTGAGACAATTGCACCGGGTTATGTGGCTTCGAAAGAGGCAGGCAGCCTATGGACAGACTCAATAACACCCATGATAGACTTTTAGAAAAACGCAGTCCCGAAAGTCGAGTGCTCACCTTGATTGACACACTGCCAACACAGCGCAAAGACTGCGGGCTTCGCTGGCAATTGTCAGAGTTCAAACGGCTAGAAAGCCACCTAACACGGCTACAGTCGTCCTCTGCGTGATGAGCACGCATTCAAGGATTATCATCTAAATGAGAGAATGAACGAGGGAATCGAGTTCAGGTTGCTGATTCGAGAAGAGAGGATTTACCGTGCACGAGCCTGAGGAGCGCGCAGCCGACCCTGCCTGCGCGACGGCACTTTGTCAGCAGCCAACCTCTCCCTCGAACGTCGTAGAGGATCGCTGCAGGCCATGGTCGAGTCTTCTACGCCAAGCACAAATGCGACCAGCAAACCGTTGCCCCCAGGCATGATTATAGGTCCAGACGGAAAGCCATGCAAGATTTGCACCTCATGGCGAGACTGGCCACTACAGAAGAAAACTACGAAACGTACGGACAGAGGCGAACGAACGGCTGCAGCAGCAGCAGCAGCTACCGTGGCACGCTCAGAAAACTGCCCACCCGACGTCGAGCAGCTCGGTCGAGCGACGTGGACGTTCCTGCACACCACAGCCGCATATTATCCCGAAAAACCGACGCCTACACAACGTGCAAACATGCTCACTCTCCTCCGCTCTCTTCCTCTACTCTATCCCTGCTCACATTGTGCGACACACCTAGGCGACATCATGAGCAGCCACCCGCCGGATGTCAGCGGGAGGCTCGGGCTCAGCAAGTGGCTGTGCGAGAGACACAACGATGTCAACGAGAGGTTGGGAAAGGTGCGATTTGAGTGCGCTCTTGACAAGCTTGACGAGCGTTGGAAGGATGGGCTGGCGGATGGCAGCTGTGATTAATGCATTAATGTTCGAACCGACCGGCGAGTTCGCTACTAGTTTTGCCCTTCACACACCAGTTTGTTCTGACTGTGCTTTTCTTCCAGGTACAATAGTTTATAGAATCAAAAGTTTATCTCATCAGCCGTTATGTTGCGAAACACCGCCACTCATTCACTAACCCGCTGGGTCTTTCTGCAGCTGCTGCCTCTGCAGCTGGTGGGCACAAAGCTGGGCTTTAAGAAGCTTGCGGCCCTTTATCGACTTATTGAATGATACTACAAGTACAACCCTTAGGGCTTGATCCCCATTCCTCCGTGGTTGTTTCTGCTCAGAGTTTTTTCGCAGCAGTGTAAGAAGGTATTTTGGCCATGGCTCATACAGTGCTGCGAATATTTGAAAAGGAGGAAGGGTGCTTGCAAAGCTCCGCACGTATACTACAGTAGTTCACTACCTGAACCGATCTATGCTGGCTGTCACACTTGATGTCATGTGTGACCAGACGCGATCGTGACATGAAGCCTGAGGCGGCTGACCTCCGCTCTGGTGTATACAAAAAACCGTCGAGGTACTCGGAAATTTACTGGCATTATGTACTCGGTGGTTCAGAAATACATATACTTGCGTAATATGAGAGAGAGAGAGAGAGAGCTATGAATTCCGAGGAATAGCTCTTGTATATCTGTTCAATGAATTGCATGGGATACTGTACAAATGAGTTTAAAATATCGATCGTCCGTGCGGGTACTGACTGTTACTACTGATGGTACAAGGGAGATGCTGTGAACGGGAGGAGGGAAGCAAAATGCGAGGTCGTGCGTGCCGGTGTAGGAGTGGCGGTGCAGAGCGTATGAGAAAAGAAAATCGAAGAACAATGCGTGTAAGTGAGGGAGGAATGAATGGATGGATGGATGGAAAGGATGCTATGCGCGACGAATGGGTGTATGGATTAGAGTACTTGAAGAAGCATTGATGGGAGGACGAAAAAGTAGGCGCGCGCAGAGCGGATTATATGTGGGTATGTCTTTGACAGAATTTTTGGGCGAGCCTCCGTAACGGAGGTCGTTCATAGATTGTGCGCTGCGATATGTCGCATGATCGTCAACGACGCCAGGATCTCTGTTCACCACCAAACGAAAATTAGCCACGCAGTCTAGTTCTTTGGGCAAACAAGGAAACGCACCGACAGCGATGTGACCATGCGTCTCGTATATGGTGAGCACGTTTCCCGAGGTGCTGTACGCCGGCTTGTCGGCCGGCTTGAAGTTGTAGTGGGCCACGAGGTAGTCGCGGGAATCGACAAGCTGCATACAGGCGGAGAGTCAGCGAGGGTGGTTTTGATGGAGATGGGAGAGCCCGTTTCATTTCGTGGCCGCAGGGGGGTTCTAGAGAATGGGATACCCACAGTCCACTCCTGGCCTTCTGCCCCTTGATGGATCCATCTGTACTCTTCTCCGTCTGATGCTCTGAATTTGCGGGACATTGATCTGCAAGGGCAAAGGGGATCAGCTGGGGACATGGAGAGAGGAAGAGAGGTGGGAAGACGTACCCGCCGAACATGGACGTCTTCTTGAGCCACTGAGCCATGGGCACCGACTCGTTCTTGGCTGAAAAGACGACGTTTCCGAGTGCGCCTCTGGGACCGAACTCGAGTGTGAGGGAGGGCTCGCGGTCACGTATTGTACCGCGACGGGAGTGGTGTTGCTCGTGTGGGGTCGAGCGTCGTGCTGTGCTGTGTATGGTGAAGAGGAAGGGGTTTTGGGAGGTGTGGCCGTGAGGAAAGACTTTGAGGAAGAGACGGTCGTAGATGTCGTCAAAGTCTGTGTGGGTGAAGATGCCTGTGCGGTCTTCGAGAAAGTAGGGGAGAGAACGGTTGAGCATTGTGTCGGTGTGTGTATGTGGAGGGGAGGGAGGTGGCAGAGGGAGAGTGGGATTATTATAAGGGCATATATACGAGGGAGGGAGACTGAATTGGACCCTAGATCGACGGTTGGCCGATCTGATGAGTGATGGGATTGAGTTTCCCGGTTATGGTGTGTTGAGCCCAGGAAAGCACGCTGTGGCCGTGAGACGCGAAAAGGACCTGCGCAGTCCTCGGCGGTGTCTTTGTAACCTGGCTGCGACTGTAGCCTAGCTGCGACGAGGATGAGTGGCTCGACGTGCGACTGCGACTGGTACGAGCGTGGCACACCTAGTTAGTCTGTTTTTTCGGCGTGGAAGCAGCTGGCCAGGGCAGTTGGTGGATACTACGGACGTGGGTACCTGCGCGAGAGGTTTGTTCAGCCCTTCGGTCAGAAAGTATGTCATCTAACCTAATCTCAACCTGACCATGTCAGCGTCCGACTCTAAACCAAAAGAGTGTTGCGGGAACAACAATGCACACGTCTTTGCGCCGACGCCAACGTCTGCTCACCAGCTGAACTCTACCGCCACCGTTCCTTTCTCAATATCGGATCCAGTGTCCGTCTTCTCGCTGTCGGCGTCCCGATAACGGCGGCCACTAGTCGCAATAAACGGCGCGTCGACGTCAGTTTCAGAAATGGCCTTCTTTCAAGTCCGGACGTTGGCCCCGCGCCTGTGCTGGGTCAGCGTCCGAGACTAGTATCGGTGCGACGTGGAATAGTAATCCTCGTGAGGTCCATAGACAGTGTCGGATGTCGTCTGCAACAGAGTGGGACGACTCACAGGCGACTGCGCAGGTCATCACAGAAGCAATCTGAAATACAGTATAAATCCAAAAAAAGAGTTCTTTCATGGGGTTTTCCCACGACCTTGACAGTTCCCCACAGCGCCAAATAATGACAGGACCGTGACAGACACCCGTTCCTGGTTCAACTGCTTGGCTGCAGTCGACCAAGGCCACAACATATGTGCAAAAAACATTGCAACGACCCGAATATCCGAGTACGACAACACCTGACCTTGAGCGTGTAGACCGGTACGGTTACTCGTGTCTGCTTGCAATACCGGTGTTCTTCGGATCGCTATTGCAACTTGTCAGGTCATCGAAGTAGACTATACGCAATGGCCCCTCGTAAGATACATAGAACCCTTCTCCAAATTTCATACCCTCGTCCCGGCTTTTGCATGAGAAGTGTCTCGCTCTGCACTCCGGGTCGATCCAATAGAGTACCCGGCCAGTCTGCGGTTCCTCAGTCAGGTCATCTCGAACGCGTTGCGGGGTTACAGGGAAACCCTCGAGGTGTAAGTAGTCTCTCCACTTCCCATGCAACCGAGAAGGTGAGTACCGGCCTAGAAGGTCTGACACCTCTTTCCTCGAGATCTTGCTCACATTCATATCATAGATCTTCTACATCTGCCGGTGTTCACGCGCGAGCATGTGGGCAGCTGTCCCAGTGTTCGTTTGCTGGTGGGTAGAGCTAGTATTGTACAGGATACTGTCCAATGGGGTTGGATTGGGGAGCAAGAGTAGACGATAAGATGACATGGATCAAGCATTGACAGGCTATACGTCCTTTGCTCGACGGAAAGCATGCTGGACGTCTTTGCTACGGCGTGTGGATGGAGGTGATATTTACAGTCCTTATCGGCAAGGTATATGTTGACTTATGGCCTACTAGTACTTACGTGGTCGGACGAATAACGACACACGAGTTGCTGCACCTTCATCACGCCTCGTTTCGGTATGTGGTCCTCTCGGCGACACAGACTCTGCGCAGCGTACGGCACTTCATACAATCTTTTTCTCAACTGCAATATCCTGAGTCTGCCGCACACATCGCATCACTTTCGTTAATGAATCGCGTCGCGACGCGTTCAAGCGCTTCCTACTCTAACGCGATCACGTGAATCAACCCGTGTAAAATGTCCAGTGGCACACCAGCTTCGTCTTTCTTTCCTTGACCACCAGGGCCTCGACACATCTCTCGAAATATGTCGTCCTCCGGGTCAATAACGACCACCGACAGCGGCAGAGCCACACCGCCGCCTGAGACATCCACCGTCAGCGACACAGAGTACGCAGTCAGACGACGGAAACATCTTGACCTTATCAAGCAGCTTCGCGCCATAGGGTGAATCTGTATCCTGTCTCTTGCTGCTTTTCCTTCTGAGATTTTTTGGTACAGTGCCCAAGCAGACCTTGACCTCCCAAGAATAGTCGTCATTGGGAACCAGTCAGCTGGCAAGTCAAGCCTTGTCGAGGCCATCTCGGGCGTAAGTCTTGCAACTTTGCCACGACACACCTCCTTACGTCTCATTGCAATTGTAGATTACCGTTCCTCGGGACGCAGGAACATGCACTCGCTGTCCTATGGAATGTCGCCTCGCCTCGTCTACCTCTGGAACGTGGTCCTGCCAAGTCTACATCCGCTGGGAGTTTGACGCACACGGTCAGCGCTTGCCCGAAGTCGCTGAACAACCCTTTGGGGTGCTCATTACGAAAAAGGCGGACGTCGAATTGGCGTTGAGGAGGGCACAGTGCGCTGTGCTGAACCCGAAGAGTAAACCAGAGTCGTTTGTGAGGATGAGCGCGGAGAAGGTTAGGAGTCATAATAATGAGCTCAAGTTTTCGGCAAACGCGGTTTGTTTGGACTTGGAAGGACCTGGTTTGACCGATTTGGCATTTGTGGATTTGCCGGGTGAGTCAGAGTGAAGAGGGCACGCGTGTTTCGATGCTGATACGTGAGGTGTAATGCTTAGGTATTATTCAAAATGCAGCACCAGAGACTGTGAAGATGATAGAGGACATGGTCGTCACTCACATTCAGGGCAACTGTCTCATCCTTTTGACTATTCCTATGAGCGGTACGTCTGAGATGGCTGTCTATCGAGGAGGGGCTCATGTTCTTCTCGATTTTCACAGACGATATCGACAACCAAAAAGCAGCCAGACTTGCGAAACAAGTCGACCCAACTGGCCAGCGTACCATCGGCGTCCTGACGAAGCCTGATACGCTCACAGTCGGAGCTGTCAAATCAAAGGAAAATTGGCTGGCCGTCCTCGAAGGCCGGCATCTCAAGACGGCACATGGCTACTTTTGTACCAGGCAGCCAGACGACGCTGAAAGAGCGAGGGGTATCACCCCTGCTGAGGCGCGTGAGGCGGAAAAGACGTTTTTTAGTACGACGAATCCGTGGTCGACTTCTAAGCATCGACAGCGGTTCGGGACGGAAAACCTGGTTGATAGTTTAGCGCTGCTTTTGAGTAAGGTCATTGATGAAACGTGCGTGATGTTTAGTTGTATTTTCAACACACTGGTTAACGAAATTATCTATCGCTAGCCTTCCAAAGTTGCAGATGGAAGTAGCTGAGCAATTCGCGGCATGTTCATCCGAGCTTGCTGCCTTGCCACCACCGATTACGTCGGATCCTTCGTCATACGTGCTCAATCTCGTGCTCGGTCTTTGCAACGAAGTGAAGCAGCACGTCGAGGGGGACGTCACCGCCGCTTCTCTCGTGCAACAGAACCGACGCACGTACGCCTTGTTCAAGCGGGACATCCGAGACTCTGCGCTGTTGTTCCTACCGTACGGGAAAGCCGCAGAGGAACCCAAGGAGAGCGACGTTCACCAGTTTTTCCGGTTTGACGAAGATGTCGAAACGAACATTGACGAATACGCGGATGACAGTGTCTCCGGCGTTCATGGCAAGCATTTGTATTTGTCAGATATTCAGCAGCATATTCGGAACGCGTTGACGAGGGAGTTGCCGGATAATGTGCCGTATGCTGTCAAGGTTATGCTGATTAGGCAGTCGCAGGAGAGCTGGGGCGCGTTGTCTGCGGAGTGCTGCACGGCTGTGACGACGGCGTTTCAAAAGACCCTGAAAGAGCTGGTCAATGTGAAGTTTAGCAGATACGATCATCTGCATTCGCGTGTAACGTGAGTTTCATGAAGTTGTTGATTGCATTGGGTCTTAGCTTACTGTTTCTGTTTCTTTATTTTTTTGGGAAGCAAAATCCTGACAGACCTCGTTCGAAAGCAAACCGAACTCGCTCAGGAACGGGTGCGGGGTGCGCTTGAACTCGAACGAGTGCCGTATACGCAGAATGATCACTATTTGCAACAGACAAAGGCAAAATATCTGTCGCTTTACAAGGACGCGAGGTCGGGTAAGCTGCAGCTCCCTGCGCAACAACCGAAGAAGAGGAGACGTGATAGAGGTGAAAATGGTAGGTGCTGGTTGTAGTATTTTGGTAATGGCCTTGCTGAGGTATCGATTTTTCAAGGTGCAGGTACCGTACAAACTTCTGCCCCGACGCCCGCTGTGTTTTCGTTTGCGAACGTACCGACACTTGCACCTACATCATCATCACCTGCTGGTCTCGGGCCACCCCCTGCGGATAACCCACACCGTAAACTTGCTTCGAATGCGAGGGTATTTGGCCTCACTGGGCGAAAAGAAGCTGACGCAACCCCCATAGCGAAGGCACCAAGCGGCGGGGGTTCTGTGGCGCCCGTGTCGGCGTTTACCTTAGGCTTTGGTCCTAGCGGCAGATCTACTGCAATTCCTCAGAGCACGACGTCCAGTGAGCAGAGCTCGCCTGAGCCAGTCTATAAAACACCTAATCGTTTGCGCAATAAAGGTGCCGAGGCTTCGGACTCATCAACCCCGTTAAGTGAACCCCCAACCCCTGCTGTTGTTGAGCAGCGTAAAACAAACACGGGCAAGAAGGGCAAGAAGCGAGGCCTGTCCGACGAGGAGCGCGAGGAGCGAGAGAACCAGGCTTTATCTGCTCTTGCGGCGCTGGGATACCATGTTACGGCTGCAGACCTTGGGAAGCTGAATCCTCCAGATGTGTACGAGTCGGAGCTGGAGCTGATGGCGGAGGTACGGGCGTATTTCCAGATTGCGTACAAGGTATGCTGCCGCGCAGTCACTAATGTTGCGTTGGTTTTGTCTCGTGCACTCATTCAGCTGTTCACAGCGTATTATCGACTATGTCCCGATGACGATCGACCATAGTTTCTTGTTTGGTTTCGTGAGTGCGGTGCAGGAGTCACTCATTGAGCATTTGGGGCTCGGAACGTCGAATGCGGGTCCGCGGTGCGCTGCGTACCTGGCGGAGGATCATCGCATCTTGAGCTTGAGGGAAGAGCTGCTGGGGAAGAAGAAACGGCTGGAGAGCGTCCAATCGGAACTGGATAATTTTGGGCTGTAGTGTCCGTTATCCATTTGGTCTTTCGTTGGTTGCTTATTGGGCATCGTAGAAGTTTGTTAAAGTACTCTACACCAAAATATATCGTACTTGCATTATCGGTCTACTTTGGAGTTACCATGGAGGAACATCGCAGACATGACATTGACAGTACGAACGTGCAAGGAGTCCTGTACATGTTCAGGGCCTGACAGGTGCGTGACCGTATTCACACAAGTGTTTTGGCCTGCAAGAAACAAAATATCGACAAATCCGCTGTGTATTGTCGGCTAGGAACGTAGCAGATATGATACAGCGGCAGAGCCACGCGGAACTAGTAATAGAAGGAGATCGGCGGAGGAATACCGAAAAAGGAAGTGTGACGGGATGAGCTGAGGGGGCATAATGACTCGGAGCAGGGTGTGACAGCGCTCAGCCGTCTCCTCCTCAACGACCACGACGGCCACCAGCTTGCTACAACCTCTCACTACACTTTCACCGCATATTGCTCTCAGGGACTTCGTCGTTATAACCTCTGTTTGTCTTGCATTGACTTGCAAGGCATACCGCTCCGTTTCAATCTCCTTGTATCTTTGTTCCACCCATCTATCATCTTCGCCTTACATCTTGTTTAATGCCAGTCAAGTACAAACGCAATGCTAACAAACAACGCAATGAAACAACAGAAGAAGACGTGTACTCCAAATCAACTCTCGACTTCAACGACGACGACTCCGCCACATCGCATCTGTACATACCACCACCGTCCTTCAGACCCATCTCTCCCCTCTCCGAACCCGATCAGGACAGTGGGCGAGAGGCAATGATCTACCACGCACACCAAGTAGACGATACAGAAGAGTCCGAGCCGCCTCCTGTGTCGCCCATTGCTCTGGCGCATCCCCAGCCAGCTCACATCTCTCTCGGGACGCGGGCTCAGGGAGGAGGCGGAGAGCTTGTGGGGTCGCAAGCGGGCCACGTTCGTTCTCCTATCCTGACTAGGTGAGTAGCAGTCCTTGCGCCGACATGTGGCGTCGTCTACCAGTGATGGTAGTGCAGTGGGCGCGTAATCACGCGCATTCAAGGTGTGGCGGGGAGGAAGCGGCGTCGCAGGCCAAGTCGCGTCAAGTTGTTCATCGACTGACATGGCCCTTCACAGAGAGCCGTCTACTCTGGAATCGTTCTCACGCACGATTCGCAGTTACGTGCCGTCCTCCATCCCTATCCCGTCGGCATCACCTACTCCGCCTCGCGTATCCCGACCTGTCTCTTTCGGAAGCTTTCTGACGCCGTCAAGGGTCGGTACGCCCGCCACACGGGTTCTGTCACCTCCGGTGCATGGAAGAAGGTCTCGAGGCAGTGACGCGAATGCAGACTACCGGCGTCATCTCACAGAATGGCGGGATCAATTTGCTGAAGACGAGTTGAACACCGCGGTATTTAATCTTGACGAGGATGCCCAGCCTACGGTGCCTCACACAAAGTATCCCAGCGGAAACCACGGGGAAGACATCATCTGGTCGAGATGGGACTCTTTACCTGCTAGCGATGGTACATCTTCTAGGTATGTTCAATCACCTACTTGTCGTATGTATCGAGCACTAAAGGTTCGCTAGGCGCGTCTTGTTGCTCGGATATTGCACCGGGATGCAGATTTGGGATTGCACGGATATGGGCTCGATCTCGGAGATTCTCAATCTGACGGGCGTACAATGGACCGACATTCTTCAAGCCCAAGTGCTGCCTGCTCCCCCTCCGGGCTCGAAGCCTGACCCTCGAGTTGACCAACGCCCGTTACTGGGCATCTTGTATGTTTCCGTCCCATTCCTCAATATGCAAATGCCTGACCCAATTGCAGGCGTACCGCTCGTGATGTAGAAGAGCTGCTGTTTTATTCATTGCGAACGCACACGGTCGTCCACACCGCAAGCTTTCATTCCCTAGTGTCCTTTGCCGCCGGCTCTCAATTTATCATAGCGGTATGTGCAGTCAAACCACAACCCGCCTCATTACTGATCTCTCATTAGGCCAGTTCTCGGCCAAGCGCACTGCATGTGATCTCTTCATTAACGTTTCAATCGTTGTACACTGTTCCATCATCTATTATCCTACCATTCGCACATTCACAATCAAAGGAAACAAGCAATACTGTACCATCAGGACACTTAGAACCAGACATAGCCTCACATTCGCATCTTACAGCGATACCCCAACCCATTTTCTCATTTTCTAATCGCCTCTTGGCGTTCGCATCCGTTCCCTCCACGCCAAATGCCACACAGCAATCATCATCCAGGAACCCCCGTACTGCCGTACAGGAAGCACCATCAGATTCTGCCTTGAAGATTCCAATGTCGCAGGCAGAACTCGGCAGCGCGGCGATGAAACTTGGCGGAAGCGTATTGAGTGGAATGAAGGTGCTAGGAGGCATGGCCTTTACCGCTGCTCGCGCTGGAGTTTCTGCGGCTATGGCTGCTGATTCTAGTCAGGCCGTCACCAACAATCACTCCCCACCGGCCCCCGGCAAGTTTTACTCAAGGAGCGCCCCTGCTGCCAGCGGTCGTGGGGATGGCTATCCTGAACCGTTTGCTGCCGCATCAGACACAGGCACTCATGAACGCACTCACCTGGAACGACAACCCGACTCTCTTCCTGCTCACGAGGAGCGTAGGCATCCCAAGGGTGGCTATACAATTGCTGTGTATGATCTGGAGCCCTTGAACTCTGCTGCAGCGGCACCCAAACTTGTTGCTGAATTCGCCGTTGGTAGGGATCAGCTTGTCAGTCGCATTTCTTTCTCAGACGATGGCACGTCGCTGGTGGTGGCTTTCAAGGATGGTCAAACCATGAAAGTGTTCAAGCTACGCCCTACTCCGTCTATCTTCTCACGGAACACTATCCAGCATGGAAACGATCGTAGAGGCTCCTCTGGTCACTTGGTGTCTGAAATGGATAGCCAGCTCATTCCGCCTTGGCATGTTTACAACCTTAAGCGTGGTCGCACGTCCGGAGTTGTAGAGACGTTGGATTGGGCCTCGGATGGGCGGTGGATAGCCGTAGGGACGAGGAAGAGGACGATACACATATTTGCAACAAACCCGTACGGCGGACCTTCTGATAACGACAGTCACCTAGAAGGAAGGGTTATCAATGTCAAGGAAATGGTGAGCAAGTGTCAGTTGATGTCCAAGTAAAATGCTCATCCCATTATAGCAGCCTTTCTCGACCGACTTGGATCCCATACTGCGAATCCGAGCGCTGAAGCCGCGTCAAGCAGATCAGCCACCGCTTCCCCTTGCATTCACCTTTCTCTCACCATCTACGCTAATGCCGTCGTCAGAACCCCAGAGCCATAGCTTTTCGCCTTCCTCGTCTCCGTCTTCTGGCCGTTCCATTCCTACCTCGCCGACTTACTCAGGAGGCGACCGAAACGGCCAAGACCAAGACATCCTTATTTTCGACCCTCATGACGGAATGCTGTCTTTACGGCGCCTGACACCCTCCAAGCGGACGCAGGATTCTCCATCAAACTTATCGACACCGTCTCCACGAGTGAACGCTAGCATCTCTCTGCCTGGAGTTAGCACTATACATCGACTCGCTAGTACTGGGTCACCATCGGAAAGCAGCAGACAGCCGTCGGCATTGACTCGCCTGATGGGTGGGTCTTCGCGACTCGTTTGTCAAGAATCCCACGTGGCCACTTGGATCTTGAGGAGAAATACCGACTGGAAGGAAATCAAGCAGCCAATCATTTGGCCAGCGCGCGGACGCGCTGCTGCAAGGTTGCCCAAATCTGAGTAAGTGATCCATAATTGCGTTCAGCGTCGTCTCAACTTTGTTCTAGTTGGCTGGCGCAAGCAGAACTGTCCACTTGTTCACGCTCGCCACGCTTGGTTCCTCGTTCCATTTACCTCAAACACCAATTCTCGTTCTTTTATCTCGGCGAAGACTACCATGCGCTTCTTCGAAGTCATCACTTGGACGTACCTGCCGAGAGGGTGGAAGTTCGTAGGCAGATTGAAGTCAGCGCAACTGGTGCTGGGTCCGGTGAAACCTTTGTGTCAGGTTCATCACTCCCATCGCACTCGGCCTTCCCCTCGTCCTTCGATGAACCTCTGGCGTCTGCACTGTCTGCCGAGCTCAGGAGCACCAATCCCTCGCCTCCTGTCATCCCTATGTATCCCAACGGCTCGGTCTCCCGCTCACTCAGACCAGCCATACCTATCCGCAACGTCGCGGTCGGGATCAGTGACGGGATGTCTGAAAGCTTGGGGCGACTTCGTCGGGAAATTGGCAAGGTGCGCTCGCCTCGACTCTTACCTCGAAGCGGAGATAGCGTCTCGACGTCTGTTCCGTTGGAGTTTGACGAAGAAGATGAGGACTTCTTGTCTTTGGACGTGGCGGCTAAGGACAGTGACTCACGGGCGACGTCGCGCGAGGGTGCATCGGTGTCTACGCCTTCAACAGGTATCGAGCCTCTTCCCGCGGAGAACGAGGGAGACACATCTTGGGAAGGCTGGAGCAACGAAGATAAACAGGCTGTGGATGAAGTGGAACAATTTGATGATATTGGGGTTGGGTACATGGATGAAGAGTGGCAACGTTCTGCGATACGCCCACGCTCGTAAGGCTCATCATTACAGCTGGAGTTGCTATCCTATGATGCGGTAGCGTTGACTGTACTCGACTGGTTCCCACAATCAATCATCACAATTCAACATGACGGTTCTCATTTGTTATTCTGTTGGTATTCTAGGTCAGAATCAGTTGAACGTGGTAAACTGACTCTTGTTTGCGAAATGTAACCCACCAGGGTTTCTGAAGCCCAAGGAGTTGGTTTGTCGCTCATCACAAAGTCTATCTCCCCGCCACTCGCGATTTGGTCGTGGCGGATGAGGGGTATGTCTGCAGAGCTGCCGTTAACCTTGAGCGAGGCAACGTAAGGCTTTGTGCCCGCCCCTTTCGACGCAATCACGAGAGGGTTTGGCTTGCCTGGCAGCGAGATCGTGACGCGGTCATAGAATGGACTGACGTGCCAGTTAGAAGGTAAGATCATCTAGAGGAAGGATGTGACCGTGCTAACCTCCCAACGACGTAATCGCCTGAGACAGGGTTTACGGGGTAGAACCCCAGCACGCTGAAAATGTACCATGCGCTCATTTGACCGCAGTCTTCATTCTGGGCAAAGGCGACAGTAAGTGATATGCATTTCGTTGAAGATTCCAACATACGTACACCAGAGAGACCGTTGACAGATGAATTGTAGTTTGATGCAGCGATCTCGCGTACTCGTTCTTGAGTCCGCGAGGCTGCGCCTGCAAGTGAGTAGAGGTATGGTATATGGTGCGAAGGCTATCGGCGGCGAGCAACTTGCATCAGTCTTCGCTCTTCACATTACACATTACAAAACAGCCTACCTCATTTGTATGATCATTGTGTCCTAACAATTTCCATACGTTATACGGGGACTATTCCTGTTATATCGAGGACAACAGGACATACCGCCATTGAAATGTTCATCGAGAAACGCTACGAAGCTTGAGTTTCCGCCACGCTTCTCGATTAGTGTCTCGACGTCGTGCACGACGTCAAAGGTGTATGCCCACATATCACCTTCTGTCCAGCCCTCGTCCTGACCAGCCCAGCTTCCACTGCGGTTCCGCGCTTCCATGAAGCCGGTCTCGCTGTTGAAGATGGTGAATGGTGTTGTCAGGGATCTGTTCCGGAAGAATGCGGCGTCGTCCGTCTTTTCTAGGAAAGAAGCGAGGACGGACACAGCATAGTCATCGTCTATGTGGCATCAGGATATAGGCGTTGGAAGATTGTAGTGTGAGAACTTACAGGCATAGTCGAGGGTGCGCGAGGCGGATTCAGAATGTATATCGTTGGCGACCCAGCCATCAGATGTGTAGACGGATGACAACCCTGCACGAACTTCATAACCTACGTTCTGCTACTCGTCAGAAAAGGTCAATTGCCGATTGGTTCAAGTTGTACCTCTTCGCGATCAAAGTATCTACAGGGCCGGCTAAATGGCATGAAAGAGACTGAAGTTATAGGACGTACGATATGGTCCAGTCGTCGTCGGGAGGGACGGTGGCATCTTTGTGAACCGCTTCATACGCCAGATCGAGATCAAAATCGGTGAAGCCCTTCAATACCGCTTCCGCAATGAGCGAATCGGCATGAATGCTGACCTTGATACGTCTCAGGTTTTGCGTGATTTTCGTATTAATCGCGTGAATTTACCATGATGTTAGTCTCTGTGATACTTCGTCAGCGACGATGCCCAAAGTGCGTCAAGATAGGCTGTAATCACCGACTATGTTCTTCCACATAGGGAGCCAGCCACCCTGCAATGGTGGAATTGCTTGAGACAGGTTCAATCGAGGATGTAATCGGATGGTTTGCTCACTTCTTCGTAATCCTGGAGCATACTCTGAATCATTCCATTGATGCGTTCTGGAGCTAGAAGCATTTGCCAGGCCCATATCGCCCGGTAAGTATCCTACGGAGGATATCAATGGAGAAGAGAAAGTTTTACCACCTGAAGATACTTACCCAGATGGAATAACCAGTGTATGATTCGCCTTCATGCACGCTATCGTCGTAGCCTGAATAGTATCTGCCACCTTCGCTTTGCTCGTAAGGGTACTGTTATCCGCTGTGGTTAGCAACATCGGAGTCCGAAGAAACGCACTCCTTACTTGCAAGCTGTGGAATACAGCAGTGTAGAATACTTTCTGAGCGTCATCACTTGCACCTTCGATCTTGATCCTATCCAGCTTCTCCACCCACGCTTGTCGCACACCTGTTGCTGTATCGGTGAGCGTCGTTCCATCTGGAATTTCAGCATCCAGGTTCGCTCTCGCTTGGTCCACCGAGATAAACGATACGCCAATTCTCACTTCGACGACTCGCACTGAAGGCTGAAAGCGAACGTAGCCTGACACCTGCGTCCCTTCGCGCTGCGTATCCCCAGCAAAGACGCGTCCGTCTGAGTTGTTTGCCGTGCCCCACTCCTCAAAGGGCTCCGAGAAACGAGCGCAGAAGTACCCTGCGAAGCCCGGTGCAGGGTTTGGCCCGATGATGAAGTCCTGACGCTCCTTGTTGTATCCAGTAATCTCGTGGCGTGAGGGGACGATATCAACAGAACCAAGAGGGAAGGTCACATTGGTAGGGTCAGCCGACCCCATGACGGATGCTCGTGAGGCTTCGATGAGTACGTATGGCCTCTCTGTGTCCGAGAAGGTGAATTGGAGGTGACCGACCCGGGATGCTGTGAGATAATGTGAGCTCGAGGCCGTGAATGCGCTGGGTAAGCATGAGAACTTACTAGCGCTTTGTTCTGCAAGGATAGTACCGCCTGTTCTGGCCTCCAGCCTTGCGCTGTAATAGCTGGGGGTAAGCACCTCGTCGTCGTGACTGAAATTCATGCCCCGCTTTTCGAAGACGCTCTGCACGTCTCCTGCGCCGGGAACCACAATGACCTGCCCGCTTTCGCCCATCCAAATTGCTGGCTGATGAGTACCCTGGAAGCCGTGGATCATGGTGTCGGTGTGGTTGTAAGGCGTCACCGAGACGTAGTTTTGGCGAGTTTGAGCGACCCAACGGGTCATTGCGAACGGCGGTGCTGTGGACGGTATCATCCCACCAGAACCGTTAGGAGAGTCTCCTCCATTCCCTATCAATCTTGTGTTTTGTAGTCAGAGTCTGGCTGCAAGTACGTGTTGAGTACTACTACGTACGGATCGACATGATCGACAGCGTCGCTCGGCGGGTGGCTGAACGCTGCCGGAAGATTTTTTCTGGCATGAACGCTGTTACTCAAATAGAGAGGAATTAGCAAGACACATAGCGACAGACATCGTAGCCCAAGCATGCTCAGGCTATAACTTGCGAGTCAAGGTGCGCGGTGAGTAGCAACTTGCATATAACCCTAGTCCGGGGTCATCATCATCTAAAGTTTGATCTCGGGACTTTCCGGTTAAAATCATTACAGCCGAGCGCGTTCGTGGCCGTGGGCACTGCGCGTCCGCCGACTGACTCAAGCTCTGTCCTCGTCGCCGTCCTCGTCGTCCTCGCCCTCGCGTTTTCCCACCCTCCATGCACTCGCTCAGCCACACTTAACCAAAACACTCCATCGACATGCTGCCCAAGGTAGCAAACCATCTTCTACAGCACACGTCGCGTGCTGTCGCTGCCGTCCAAAATCATACTATCCGCAATGTCCTCCAGATCCAGTCATCGCCGTCGAATAACATCGCCAACTGGAATGGATCGACATCAAGCTCAGGACGCGGTGGCAGTGGACCAGGTGCTGGTGGTGCCAAGTATCACTCAAGTCGATTCCATAATAGCTTCTCGGTCAGTTCATTTCTCCCTTAATTATGTGAACGTTGTCTGAGAACAGGTTTCAAGTCGCTAGGACGCGGTGTGACTCTGGCAGACCCTTCCATCTCCTCAGGTACTCGGGGCGAGCTTGCAGACGACTCGGACGACTTCCAGATCGCCACAGTCGAGACACGACCCATCCCTGCTAGAACAAGACAACGGATCCGGAGCAGTAGTCTTTCTTTTACAATACAGGACTCAGTGTCCAAGGACGGCATACTCAGGACACTCCGGCAGCATGTTCGCTCTCGCCACGCCTTTGCCCAGCTGCAGCCAGATTCGAAGCAGCAACGATCCTCGCGGTCACCGCCAAGAGCTTTGAATGCGCCTGAGATAGGTGAATCACGAATGGACGCGACCAAGGCTATCCATCGCCTCAACAGCGCATGTCACTCGCAGAAACCGGATTGGGAATTCGTGAACAGGACAGTCAAGTACCTCTACCTCCCCGACGCCGAGTTGTCCATAGACCTATTCAACACCGCTCTACGCGCACTCTTGATTACTAGGGGGAAACGCAACTCCAATGCCGCAATCCTTCGCCTGTACAATCTCATGACCAGTTCGTCAGTGAAGCCTGACGGCACGACGTATGAACTACTCATTGCTGCTATTACGACTAAGGAGCATGATCATAAATTGGCAATCGACATGTACCAAAAGACTTTGCCTCTTCTCGCGGGGGATGCTGCAAGCATGGCGAAGCGGGAGGAGACCATAGCCAAGATCGAAAAACAAAGTTCTTTGCCTCTCGCGGTCGCTCTGTTTCAGCTCGCGTGCAAGGATTCAACGATCGCACTCCCGCCAATCGTTTACGACCAACTGTTGCGGACATGCGCTGACAAGCTTCATATGGACGCTGGGACTCTTATCTTTTCAGAGGGGCGCCATCGTGGGTTAAAGCTGTCCGCGCGCACTTGGAGCAGCTATTTGTCGCTGTGTGGCGAAGTCGGTGACTTGGCTGGTGCGATCCGCACATTTGGCGAGTTCAGGGTAGCTTTGCAGGAAGGGCAAGTGCCGACCGAGACCACGCTCGACAGCGTCGGTATCACGTCGGTGTGGGCAGAGATGATGTACACCTACATCTGCCACCGTCAACCTGAGGAGGCATTGCGACTATTGGAGGAGATGTTGGATAGCACGGCTACTGCTGTCCCACGTCCAAATGCTGTCACTTTTTCTCGCATAATCCAAGCCTTCGCAGAGTCCGGCGATATGCAGAGCGCGCTCGGATGGTTCAACAGGTTACTCGAACAACAGGCGACTTGCATAGATCCTACCGTTTTGTCCGTGGAGCCGACGAAGCCGGCACCGGAAGCTTGGGATTTTATGCTGCTTACGTTGGCTAATCACAGGATGATTGGTGACCTTGACCGCCTTGTCCGTCTGGCAAAGGTCGAGTCACTGTACAAACTCACGCCGCTCAACATCGCATCGATCATAACTGCACACATCTCCCACCTGCAAAACCTCCCAGACATCTCGGCAGCGGATGGAGTCGCTCGATTGGATTCCCTAGTGTCATCATTATTATCGCCGGGTGACATGCTGAGTACCTTACGGTTGCTCCCTTCCCAGAACCTGTCTGTCCTTTGTCGCATCCTTGTCCAGCAATACAGCGATTACGACCGACCCGACCGTGCCCTTGAAGTCATAACCGACGTTTTCGCTGCTCCGATTCTCAATTTATTCCGTGACAACGATCTCGCGAGGAATTTCGTAGACATGGACAGATCAGTACAACGACTTCAGGACGTCATCCATGAAACGGTCGACTTGCTTAGCACAACCACGGCTTCATCGTGGACGCTGGCCCATGCCGCACGCCTCGCTCAACTATCCGCTCTACTCACCAACACTCCGTCTGACATTGCTGCGTCGCATATGCTGACAATGTACGCACGATCAGGTCCTGCTGAAAAGGACACACTCAGCGTGGCAGAATGGGAAGCTGTGTTCGAATGCTATGTCGCGGCCTCTGATGAAGCGCGAATGACCATTCAGCCACTTGACATTTTCCAGGACGGACTGACCAGGGGTGCTCGCCTTGCGGACCTTCGTGAACAAACTGTCGAATCCGTGGTCGCTTTCTTGCAGGCCAACCTCAGTGGTCCACAGCAGTTGGCTATCGGAGCTCAACTAGGCATCTCCGATTTTCTTCGTCGAGATTCCGATGTCGACACACAGGCTTCTGGAGAAAGAGAGAGCACAAGCACGGCCCCTTCATCTGGCACTGCCCCGAAGTCTCCTATCTCAAGTCATCCAACCCCTGCATCAGCTTCAATCACTATCGATCTTGCGCTCAGCAAGTCCATTTCCGACTCTCTACGCAGCTACGGGGCAGATCCTTTCGAGTGTTACAAACAATTTGAAGCAGCCGTTCAGACAGGCACATACCCGGACGCCACGGCTGTTGGTCGTCTCATCAACGCCATGGGACGAATCGGCCAGTTGGACAAAGTACACATTCTCTACGACGCTGCGCAGACACTACTTGCATCTATGGACAACAAAAGACAACAATCATATGGCTGGTTCCAGATTGAGGATCAGATGATCATCGCATTGGCGCATGCTGGAGAGGTTGAAGCCGCACACGTCCATCGTCACCGTATCCTTCTCCAGAAAGGTACTCCGTCGCCAGACGCGTACGGCATTCTCATACAAAGCATCAAGGACACGACCGACGATACTTCAAACGCTTTGGCGCTGTTCAACGAATCTGTAGAACGCAAGGTTGTTCCCAACACTTACCTATACAATATCATCATCTCTAAGCTCGCGAAGGCGCGAAAGGCCGACAATGCCCTCGAGCTCTTCCGCCAGATGAAGGCACGCAATCTGGTACCGACCTCGGTCACGTATGGAGCGCTCATTTCAGCATGTGGGCGCGTAGGAGACATCACTTCCGCTGAGAATCTCTTTGCGGAGATGGCGAGCCAACCCAACTTCCGTCCACGTATTCCACCGTACAACATGATGATGCAGCTCTATACGCAGACGAAACCTGATCGCAAGCGCGCTCTGGACTACTACCATGCCATGCTTGACGCGAATATTAAACCCACGGCACACACTTACAAGGTATTTTCATTATTTTTGAGTCTTGTGTGTGGTCGCTCACCTTTATTGTTCAGCTACTCCTAGATACTTATGGAATGGTTGAGCCCGCTGATACGGATGCCATGGAAGCAGTCTTCCATGAACTACTCGGATCTAAAATACCCGTGAGCGGGCAACACTGGGCTGCTCTCATCAACGCCTACGGCTGTGTGCAGAAGGACCTCGACAAGGCCGTATCGGTCTTTGAGTCCATCAAGGATCACCCGAGCACGAAGCAGTCATCTGCGTCGCTCCCCGACGCCGTCTCCTTCGAAGCTCTCATCAACGTCTTTAACACTGTTCGTCGGACAGATTTGATCCCCGAATACCTTGCCAAGCTTCCGGAGTATGGCATCCACATGACCGCCTACATTGCGAATGTCCTCATCAGAGGATACGCGATGCATGGCGACATTGGTCAGGCCCGTGCGGTATTTGAGAGTCTGGTAGACCCTCCTGAAGGCATGGCCGCTCTGAACAACCATGCGCCACACGACAGTGAACAAGTCGTCTCAGTACCAGCAGATGCGCCTGTTTATCGTGAAGTACGTCGAGAGTTCTCTCACACTGGCTATAGATTCTGACTCGCTTCTCTAGCCTTCAACGTGGGAAGCAATGGTACGGGCAGAGCTTGGTAATGGCAACCGTGACCAGGCAATTGCTCTCCTGGAACGGGTGAAAGCAAGGTATGTTACAAACCGTCGCTTGTTTCAAGTCATGCCTAAGTCTCGTAACAGACGTTTCCCAATTGCTGTGTACAACAGGATCAGCGGCATCATGCTTGACGACTCTGTTGCACCGTGGACGCAAGATTCTGATGCTGTCCCTGCATAATCACCACCACACACCACCACTCACTTCTTTTACGCGTGCGCACCCACCTCGGAGTTTGCATATTTATCTTGGCTTCCAGGAAGGGTTTCGAGCTTGCTCAAGATTTTTCCTTGCTTGACGCATGTCGTCCGTATTCTTAACGACCCCCATCATAACGTACGACATTAAAAACATAGAATAATATAATGCGAATAATATACGACTACATGTAATGAAGGAATCCTGCATCTCTGCAACTCAGTCCCGTCGTATCTTCCTGGCCATTTCATCGGCATACGCGGACTCCTGCGTCCACATCCGTCTGAGATAGATGAATAAGACGGCGAGAGTTCCGATGACGAACAGGCTAGTAGCCCATGGGTGATAAGAGACGACGTGTTCGATGAACATGAGTTTGTCGTTAATATACTGGGGAGAGATTTGTGTGAGCCTACTGGTTTGGAATGATGTAATGAGACGATACGCACGCGTGCCATTCGCTCTATGATATTCTCTGAATGGTGGTATGGTATCGTTCCAGCCAATGCGCCGGTCAGCGCTGAAGTAATGCTGATTGGAGACAATTTAATCTTCTCCCCCATCTGGTCGGTGTCGTGATATATCAGACGCTGTTGAGGATGTCGCGTTAAATTGACGCACAAGTTAACTGTGCGAGCGCAACTCACCGAATGATTTGCGATGACGACGTGGGCCGAATCATCCGCTACGATGCCGTACATGCTCTTGAGCCACTTCGCCCACTTGTCCGAGTCCATCCACGTGAACACGACGTCGTTTGAGCCTTGGCGGTCTTTCCACTGTGCAGCAACGGTCCTTACTCTGTCTGAGGCACCGCTTAGCTTTGAATGAGGTACAGCGGTGATGACTACGAGTGGCTTGTGTGGAGCAAACATGATATCCTGGAATGTGTCAGACTCTAGCTGCATGCTCATGGGCAGACGGTTTCTGATAAGCTGAGGAGATGTCAATGCCAAAAAGCGAGCGACAATATGAAGATGAAAGAACACACCCAGTTGCTCAAGCTCTCCACATCCTTCGACGCAACGTTGGTGTCGAGATGGTAGATGCCGGCTGGGGAAGTGCGATCGAAATCTTTCAAAGAGAGCACAACGGCTGAAGCGGGGTTGATGTTGAACCTTTCGTAGAACGCTGGCGATGTTGAAGCGTAAACCGGAGGTGTGCCGAATAAAGCACGAGACGCTTTCAACACCAGTTTCTGGGGAATCGCCATGAGCTGAATGCCGCGGAGCTACTGATTAAATACGTACTAGGGATGCGACATCACTGACTGGACGTAATAGTAGGAAGAGGGAATGATGTTTGGCGACTTCGGTGTCGAACGCTTCATACTGAATAGATTGTACAGCACTGATCGAGCATGGACTATTAGCTTGCAGGTTGTGATTCGTGGTCTCAAGCACTTACGGCCCCGATATCTTCTCAGCAAAAGCCCGGAGATTCTCAATCTTGCGGTGCCCTGTGTACTCCGTCTTTCCATGTCCCCGCTGGCCATAGTAGAATAGCATGGGATAGCCTGAAATTTCCTGTGTACGGCAAAGTCCTGCGTTACTTTCACAGTCTACTTCGGCAATGTTGAGTTTGCCTCGCATTTCTGCAGCTAGCTGTGTCCACACAGGGGCGAGCTTCTTGCAATGTCCGCACCTGCATGGAATTGAAGCATACTATCCATAGGACGAAGACGAACCACTTACCATGGGGCGTAAAACTTGACAAAGACATGACCTCCCTGTAGCGTCTGCTCAAAGTTGTCTTCGTTCAGGACCAATACTGTCCCTGTCGGATTGTGCTCCTTGCCAGGCTCGGGCTGTTCTGGCCCCAATATGCTCTCCTCGGTCTCAATGAAGGGGGTCTTGCTCGGCCGCGCATGTATGGCGAGATAGTCACGGAGTTTGTCTAGCTCTCGTGCTTCTTTCCAGGTCTCGACGAATTGCCCGTCTTTATACAGGTTCATTTGGGGGTACCCTTCCACATTGTTCTGTTTACAGAGGTCTGCAGGGCATGTGAATAAATTTCTAGCTGGTAGACATAGCACGTACCTCCATCCACTGCACAATTCACTTGGGCAAGATGTATCCCAGGGTCGTCTTGCTTCTGATTCTCCTCTACAAGCTCCTGCCAGGTAGGGGCAAACTTGCGACAGTGGCCACAGTATGGTGAGAAATGTTCGATGAGCCTGGGTGCAGAATAAGCTCAAACGCCGTTATACGAAGCGTCTTACATACCATACGCCCTTGGAGATAGTGCCTTTGAAGTTGTCAGATGTCAATACTGTAAGCTCTACTGTCGACTCTGCGCCCGCAGGTGCTGCGCTGGCGAGAGTGAGAGAGCATAGTAAAAGTGCAAACGGCAGCTGCGAGAATATACGCTCGAGCAACATGGTGCTTGACAAAGTCGCTTGCGTTGTCGAAGTAGTTGTGGTCGTCGAGGAGGACGTGGTAAAGAGCGCAGGTGCGCTTGTACTCTAGAATGGATCCGAGCGCCCGTTCAAACGCTCACGGCTCGATCAGATATTCAGATCTAAAGCATGCTTGTATACTTTGGTCGAAATAGTACTAGTTTGAAAGCATACTGAGCTCTTCTAGCCACCCGTATTATGCGTATCTACTAATGCCTTTACCACTGCAGCAATCTCTACGGCTCCCTGCAACAAGCACAATTAGTCAGAGAACAACCGCAAAACGGCAGCAAGACAACGCACAGGAGTGTCCGAATGGCAGCAGATCGACACCTCGGTAACATCATCTGGAAGAGGTACAGTACCAGCGACCGTAGTAATCTCGTGCTTTTCCATCAGTGTTTGAACCTGGCACCTATCGTAGGTATGAAGCGCAATAGAATATCAACATCGGTACACACCCGTTCCCGCACAGTTGATGTAGAGACAGGTACATGCTCCCTAAAGAAAAAAATTGAGCACATCTAGTCGTTGCGCCAAACTTGTGACGGACCTTGTGATAAGGAGGGTGCCTTCCGGACTATACTCAAGGTCAGCAAACCATTCTTCGTACATTCGGGTCAGCGTATAGAAGAAGCAGTTCATCCTATACTCTACGCACCAGCTATAAATGGAACACCAAGCTCAGTGGCTGCCTGCTGATGACAGGTCCCTGCGAGGCCCATTAAGGCGACGTTGAACGACTTGGCAACTTCGGTGGCAGCTCGCGCGAGAACAATGTCTCGCGATATCATGCCGTACATGGCACCATGAGGCTTGATCTGCCCCTTGGAATGAGCAGCTGTATACCTCGCAGTAGTGCTGAGAACACGTACGTGATTTAGTGTCAGGCCGTGCTTGGTGAGGAAACCACACAGCGCGCCGACCTGGTATGTGATGCATTTGTTGAGTTCGTCCTGCATGATCACGGTACGTGAGCAATTGTAAATGTCATTCTGCGCGGAGATGACCCACCGCATCCATCTTCATTTCTCTTCGTCCGAATCCTTGCCTATCTGGTAACGAGGGGTGGGCGCCGATGAGGACGCCGTGCTGCTTCGCTAGCTGCACGGTCTTGTCCATTATTGAGAAATCTCTAAGCTCTTGGAGTCAATCTACGGCTGGCGTTGATCAGCTATGCAGCGCACCCAGCATGGAAGCCACAAGCGACGTTTGCGAGATGAATTGTCTGCATGAGCTGCTCATCCTCACCCTGTAGCAGGAAAGTCAGCTAGCGTCTCGTTCCATGTTTAGACTGGAGATATACTCACCATCTTGTAGAGAGAATACCCCTGCCATTGTCACAAATATGTTAGTTAAAGGCGACATGCAGCTGATTGAAGGTCAAGATGAAGCCGCGGCCAGAGTCCGTTCGTAAAAGGCGCTCCGCTTTCAGATGTGACCACCACCTTGTCAAGGTACTTACCTCTCCCATGTCGCAATTGACAGTCAACCGCAGTTTGGAAGGCATCTAGAGGGATTGTATGCGATAATGGTCACTACGAAGGCTACAGTGAGTGCACAGATAACCAAGAACCAAGTCTTGTCATAACATCGTGCTGCCAGGTTACTCAACTATATACATGCTCAGGCGTGGGTAGCAAACCCACTATTGGGAACATGCTTCAGTGTGAGTGGTGGCACTCGCACACCTCATGACCAGTACGTATCTCTACCCACCCTGATTAGCTGATACTCCTCGCCGGCCGTGGACAGCCTGAGTCTGCAGAGTCCGCGAGAAAGGTTGAGCAATCTCTCGACGCTGACTCTGCAGACTTGTCCTCACCGACCTCATCCAGCATGCCTCTAGATTGGACCCGTCAGAAACTGCTGGTTGCAAACCGTGGGGAAATAGCCGTTCGAATCCTACGCACGGCTCGTCGTCTTCAAATCCCTACTCTAGCGATATACACGCAATGCGACGCAACTTCCGCACACGTTATCCTCGCAGATGAGGCCGTCCCCCTGCGCACACACGACATTGACCCAGCGTCCAACGCCCGCGGCTATACGGACATCGAAGAGATTGTGGAGATCTGTGTAAAGCATGGCGTAACCCTCGTGCACCCAGGGTATGGCTTTCTGTCGGAAAATGCAAATTTCGCCGTTGCCTTACAAGAGAACGGTGTTTCGTGGGTCGGGCCAAGGCCTGATATCGTGCGCTGTATGGGGTTGAAACATGAGGCTAGGAGGATTGCCCAGAAAGCAGGCGTTCCAGTCGTTCCGGGTGAAGGGGTGTTGCTAACAGGTGTCGACGAGGCGGTCGAGGTCGCAAGGACAATTGGCTATCCGATCGTAATGAAAGCCACAGCCGGCGGAGGCGGTATGGGGATGATGGTCTGTACCAGTGAGGACGATGTCAAGGCGAGATTCGACGCTACCCGTGAACGTGCAGAGGTAACCCATTCTGTGATTCAGCTTCACCTGCCGCTGACAGAGTGATTTAGACCCTGTTCCACGATTCCGGGCTCTTCTTGGAGCGTTACATCACTGCCGCGAGGCACGTTGAGGTTCAGGTAAGAACACAACGATGTATCACCGTCTCAAACGGCTACACAATAGTTCAATTACAGATCTTCGGAGACGGTCAAGGCCGGGTTATTCATATGGGAGAGCGCGAATGTAGTGTACAGAGGCGATACCAGAAAGTCATAGAAGAAGCTCCTAGCCCATACATGGCTATGAATCCTGGTATGCCAGTACTTGTTTATTCGGTACTAGCTGCTGCTAAATACAGTCTCCAGGCGTTCGAGAGAATTTGTGCCAAGCAGCAGTGCACTTATGCGAGTCTATCAGGTACAATTCAGCTGGTCAGCACTTCACGAAGCGCCATTACCTATTTTTGACACTCTGAATAGGGACAGTCGAATTTGTTGTTGATGATACTACGGGAGAGTTTTTCTTTTTGGAGATGAATACTCGCATACAGGTAAGCTCGTTGATTGTACGACATCATTTACTGAACGTAACGCCTGGGAAGGTTGAGCACACTGTGACTGAAGCCATCTGTCCCTCTCTTGACATTGTCGAGCTTATGTTGCTGCAAGCTGCCACAGAACAAGCTTCCACAACAAATGCGATTCTACTAGGCAAACTCGATCGCATTCAACAGTATTTCGCACATCCTATGACAGACGCTTGGGCCATCCAATCCAGAGTGTACTGTGAAAACCCTGATGCGAACTTTAAGCCTACGCCGGGAGTGCTCCAGTACGTGGCATTCCCGCAGCCTTTGCCGGAGTGGATGCGTATCGACACGTGGGTTCAGACGGGGACAACTATCACGCCATTTTACGACCCACTGGCCGCGAAGATAGTGATCAAAGGTCGGACCAGAGACGAGACGTTGCAGCTCATGTTGAAAGCGCTCCAAGAATGTAAGATCTGGGGGCCACCCAACAATATGGCATACTTGAGGGCAATTTGCGAGGACAGCATATTTGCGGAGGGAAAGGCAACAACTATGTACTTGACCAACTTTCAGTTCACACCAAGGCACGTAATCTGTATCTTCAATACCCATTCAACCAGAGTTTTCACCGCTGGCATTCAGAGCAATGGACATTCTCAGCGGCGGCATCGAGACAACAGTACAAGACTTCCCAGGCAGGCGACTCGGCATCGGTATTCCCCGTAGCGGACCTATGGACTCCTTAGCTCTGCGTATCGCCAACCTCGTTGTTGGCAACTCGGAAGGTACCGAAGGCCTCGAGATTACCTTGCCTGCAGCCGGATGCCGCATTTTCTTCCATGTTGCCGCCGTCATCTGCATCACTGGTGCATCTGCAAAGGTCACCGTCAATGGGCAAGAAGTACCTATGTGGGCCAAAGTCATCGTCCCGAAGTCGAGCAAGCTGACGATTGGCAAAGTACACGAAGGTACTGGTCAAGGTTTGAGGACGTATCTAGCTGTTAGAGGTGGATTCCCAGAGGTGCCGCAGTATTTGGGCTCAAAATCGACCTCGTTGGGTCTCGGAGGGTACCAGGTCAGTCGTGACGGTAGCCGACCATGCACGTCCTTTCTGCTGATTACTGCTTGATAGGGACGTGCCCTGGTTGCGGGAGACCAAATCACCCTTGGATCATGCACACCAACTGAGGCAGACCGAGCTCTGTCCCTCCCACCACGCCTGATCCCTTCTTATCCCGAGGATGATTGGACTATCTACTGCCTCTCAGGTCCTCATTGTGATGAGGAGTTCATCACCGCTGCTGGCAGCGCCAACTTTTTTGCTACCCGTTGGAGAGTCAGCGCATCAAGCAACCGGATGGGTATCCGCTTGGAAGGCCCCAAGATTGAGTGGGCAAGGGAAACAGGTGGTGAAGGCGGGAGTCATCCTTCCAACATTCACGACAATGGATACGCGTTGGGGACTGTGAATATCAATGGAGACACACCAGTCATACTAGGCAACGAAGGCCCCGACATGGGTGGTTACGTGTGCCTGTGTACGGTTGCTTCGGCTGAAATGTAAGTGATGGACTCGGTTAGGTCTCGTGAACTTGACACTAAGAGTTACTTGGTAGGTGGAAACTGGGCCAATTGCGTCCTGGGGTGACGGTACGATTTGTCTGCGTTACAATCAACGCCGCTCAGAAGCTCGCATACAATGTCTCGAGTCTTCTTCTGGATGTCGCTAGAGTCATGTCAACGTCTGGTGAAGAGCTTCCTGATGGAGAGAGTGAAATCTATGAAGTTACCGCGAGTTCAGACGAGCATCGAGATCCAAAGCTGAAGGTGTTGGAAGCCCCAGGGAGGCTGCGAGTCACGTTTAGACAGGTCAGCCATCCTTCCTGACGAGGGTGCTCCTGCTGAGTTCTCTGCCGCAGGCTGGTGATGCCGCCATACTTGTTGAGTATGGTGACGCTAAGCTTGACTTACACGTTCGAGCCCGTATTCACGCGTTCGAAGATGCAGTGCGCGCGCGGAATGTCAAGGGTGTGTGGGCCTTGAGTCCCTGCATCCGTTCGACGATGGTATGTCTGTCATCTATCGTTCCAATACTTCCAAACACGTTGCTGATGGCATGCACTCATAGGTGCGCTTTGATCCAGACATCGTTGCACAGTCGGATGTACTCGCAGTCCTTATGGACGCGGAATCATCTCTTCCGGTATCTATGCGGGATGTCACCTTTAGAGGGCGGAGGATAACATTCCCCATTGTCGTTGACGACTCTTGGACTAAAGACGCTCTCGAGCGATATATGCGAACAACTCGAGATGAAGCCGTGTATCTGCCGAGCAATATCGACTATTTGGCGAAAAACAACGGCTTAGTAGGCGGTGCCGACGAAGCGCTGAAATTACTTGTCAATTCGGATTGGGTGAGTAGCGTTATCCAGAGCCTAGTGTGGTACTAACGTGCAACAACTTGAGCTTGTATTTGGCGTCGGTTTCTATCTTGGGTGCCCCTTTCTAGTGCCAGTGAGTTTTTCAACTCTAGTCACCTCTGTAGTTGCTCATTGACTCGCAGATCGACCCGAGATGCCGCCTTGTTGGACAGAAGATGAATCCGTCGCGTACATACACGCCTCGGGTATGTTACTCAGTGACAAGTTCTCAGTTCAAGATTGTTCGTTGATACAATGCTGAATCAGGGAGCGGTGGGAATCGCTGGACTGGTGGCCGCGATATATCCCATTGATTCTCCAGGGGGATATCAGCTCTATGGGAGGACGCTTCCTCCGTGGCAAACGTGGGGAAGAGGTGCAGACTTTGCTCCTGATACGCCTTGGCTGCTACGACCATTTGATCAGGCAGGTATCTCGCACACAGATTGTGATTTGTACTGAGATGATGCGTTTCTCCAGATTTCCTTCAAAGTCATCACTGAGGCTGAATACTCTGAGGTCAGTGGTTGAATAATATTGAACGTGGACTGATGGTTGAGGTGAAACAGATCGAGACACAGTTTGACGCGGGACAGTATAAGTTCACGGTATGAAAGCACACACTGCAGCCATGACTGATGTTGACTATGAAACGTTCAGATTGAGCCTGCTACGTTCTCTATGTCAGACTACACCGCCTTTGTCGAATCAATTCAGCCTGAGATTGATGCCTTTCGTCGACACCAAGCTGAGGGGGTAGCTTCCGAGGAAGCAAGGTATGCTTCAATACTCGTTCGCTCATTCGACGCGCTGATGATTCGTCAGAGAACATGTGTTGCTCAGCAGATGGGAGCAGCGACGACGCGCTGAGCGAGAGGCTGAATTAGCTAAGGACCCTACTGATGTTTCGCGCTCTGGTGAGTCGATGCTCTGTATTTGATTACCATTCTGAACATAACCCACCCGGCTATTTAGATGGTGAACAGGCAGAAACGTCAGGATTTCACGTTACCTCCTCGGTCAGCGCTAGCGTGTGGAAGTTGACACAGCGCCCTGGGTACACAGTGAAGACTGCCGAAGACATCCTACTCGTGCTAGAGGCCATGAAGACTGAAATCAATATTGAAGCTGGAGAGGAGAACGTAGGGCGTACTGTACAAGCATATGCACATGGCGTCAAGGAGGGTGCCATGGTCACTCCGGGACAAATTCTGGTTGTACTGTCTTAGGCAAGCAGCTCGTTTGATTTGGTTTGTCTTTTTGTCTAGTGCAGACTCTATGGGTGATCCGATCTCCAATGCCGACCCTGTGCAAATTCCACGTACATCGGCAATTGCGACTTGTTCGAGTCAAATCAAGAAAGTATTGGAATATAAGTAGCTACAGACTACAGTACATGTACCAGGCTAGATAGGTAGTGACAGAACCATCGTTTGTTCCTTCACCGGCCGCAGAAAAGAAGATGCCAAAGATTGAGCTCATACTACACTAATCCATGAGAAATCCAGATTCGAAGTGTCGTGGTATTTTCTTCTGCCGTCTTCACAGTTTCCTTGTCGAAATCGTAATCCTAGGGATGCGCCATACGCGTATGGCAGGAGGCGTTCGTGAGACCAATGCCGAAACGGATGCTACTTGCGAATCTGCAGCGATGGAAGGGCGGAACAGCGAAGATCGATACAGCGTCGCACCAGTGCTGCACAGGTCACCGCCAAGGCTCGCTGAGAAGCAGAGCACAGTGCTAGATAGCTATTCTTGACAGCACGTCACTGTTCAACCGCTGAAATACGAATTGAAGGCTGGCAAGAGAAAAATCAGGTCAAAGATCGCACAGGAACAAGGATACAGCATACCTGAGAGTTATGCGTGTCCAACACAAAATGTTAATTCGCGTCCAACTTCTCGCCTCTGGCAAGTACGCGAACGACGCGGCTCGGCTGGGAGACAGCCTCCATCATCGCCATCACGGCAGGTGGCCGCTCAACCAATGGCTTGCTTTGCTGATGAGGATTGTTGCGACGTCCGCCACCACCACCTCTACCACCCGGTCCACCGCTCCCTCTACTACCACCGCCACGCTCATCGTCAGAGGACCGACGACCCATCTCGCCAGATCGTCTACCACCTCCTCCGCCTTCCTTGGCAACTGCCCCTGCCGGTACGGGCGATCCTTGCATGTTGGGGCTGGGAGGGACTTCGAGGACATCGAGACCCGCTCGGTTGGCCCACTGGAGGACCAGCGCGCCTGAGGAGCGGGGCTCAAACTTGTTTGGCTGAGGTGCCGGGAGAGGCACGGGAGACACGGATGCAGCGGGAGCAGCGGCCGTTGGGGTGCTATCTGAGTCTGCGACGCAGATAGCGAGGATGACCTTTGGGACGACAGGGGTGTGAGGGGTAGGCGAGGGATGCTCCATTTCCCAGCGCGCGCAGCAGATGGTGCGGCGAACCCACTCGGGGCTGGGTAATGGTGGGGCGGTAGAGTCTGAGAACGGGATATCGCCCCAGAGGACGAAGGCGTCGTCTTGCTGGACTCGGATGCGCGGGTTGGTGCCAACTTGGGCTTCGAGGATCCGAGAGGCTGCGCGCGCACGCTGCGCAAGGGCAGTCGTGCCCTTCTTCAGCAGATCAAGCGTGTTCAGAGCTATAGTATCATGGTGTCAGCATTGTGAGTTGCAGAAGAGAGAAAGAAAACAAACAGACCTTCAAGGGGGATGATAACCACTTCCTGTCGCCCGTCTCGACACCATTTCTTAAGGTGCGCGATAGCATGGACAAGGATGCTCGCATCGACAACCACAATGTCAGCGTCCTTCTCGTCCTTTGTGTCGTCTTTCCACCGTCGCTGGTACTCTGGCTCTGACCCTGGCCCGCTCACATTCTGCCTCGGATGTCCCTTCTGTCCTACTCCTCCTCCTCCGGGTGCACCCCCTCTCTTCTGGTTGCCTCCTCGTTCTCTCGTTTGATCGGCTTGTCCTGGTCCTTTACCATGGAACATCTGTGTCCTCCTCCCTTCCCTCCAGTTTCCTCCGCCACCACGCCCTCCACCGGATAAAACCTTCTGCTCGAGCTGCTCGACTTGATGTGTCAAAAAAGCGGCTCCCAAAGCCTTGGACATTGCCAGTCTATTCGCAGTTATTGCTGGCCCTTTCGCGTCTGACATTCTGAGTTGATAGTAAGCTAGAGGATGAGGGGAGTGGTTCAGGATGTTAATAGACGCCCGTAGCCACTCGAGCCTCAACTCAAGTTTGTTACTCCGTTACTCCGAATGACTCTGACTAGGACGTAAGTATGGTACAGCACGACTCATGCCTGAAATCACTGCGGTGGACTATGCCATGACCATCTTTGTGGCGACAGAGCTCGTTACAATGCTATCTATCTTTGCACGTTCAGCGCCACGGTCTCCTGCTGCGTTTCGTATGGCTGGCTCGCTGTTCAGTTTGTAGTGCTATCCGCCAACCAAGTCAGAATGTTGCATGGACGACGACTCGCGGGCTGACTCGCCTTTTTGATGGTCTCCCAGTCCGTGATGTCTTGCAGGTGAGTGAGGGGCACTGGCGTGCCGTCGACGGTTGCTGAGAGCTGGTCGGCGAAGTCTTGCACTTGACCGCACACTCGAACCACAAAGAGGGACTGGCTCGTGGACGATACACCATACCGTCTCAACGCCTCTGTGATCTGCAACAATGTCAAAAGAATGAGCAGGGAGGAGGACAAAAGGGCGTGCATTGTTGGTAGGGTTCAAGGTCCATATGATCTCGGAATGAACACTCTTTGTGCGCAGGGCTCCTTGGGCTGAAGCAAGCAGTGCATGGTATATCGCGGTCCTTAGATGCTGCACACTGCATATCTAGTACGAGTTCAGGCATAGTCAATGTGGTGATTCTGTGTCGCAGGGAGAGATGCCACATACCAGACGAGCATCAATAAAGGCAAAGTTGACGGCCTCTCGCTCTACGTCTCCCTCTGGGCCCTGCATTGTTGCGGCTTGGATGAGACGTGTACGGAGTTGCGCTGCGTTTTTGACATTGCTGAAGAGGGCGATGTGCACGGTGGCTTGGGACTGAGGGAACTGTGGGTAGTGGTAGACTTGGATAGTCATAGTAGAGATCAGTAGATTAGGATGTAGCCACTGCCAGTCCGCCTTCAACTTGCCTCCCTGCACTCGACATCGCGCACTCCATCATGGCCACTGCGGCTGACATTCCACCAGAGCTGTTCAAACACATACTCTATCATGTAGGAAGCGGCTCGCAGGTACTTCGACAATTTGGATCGCAAGAAAGGCGGGATACGATCACTCATCTCGCATCCTGCTCGCTCACCTGTGTCTACTGGGCACACGCATCTCGTCCAAAGCTGTTCGAAGCCATCCGACTGCAATGCCTGGAAGACTTGCAGGGATTATCATCCTTGGTCCTTGACACACCGAAAGGATTCACGCCGGTCTCGGAATACATCCATTACGCGGAACTCGTACAGCGGGCAGACGAGCGATTCTGGCTTCATGCTCTTCCCTTGCACCCGTCCAACGGCTTGGGAGTGCTAACATCGCGAGATACACCGGTATTTGTCGATATTAGCATTGTTGGTCCCGCATCCGCCGACTCTCGCCACTTCACCCGCCGCCTCTCTACAGGTCTTCCCAGAAATCTACCGTCCCATATTGTCCATTGTGACTCCCTCACGCTGAAAAACTGCCACTTGCAAACTTTGGGCGGTTTCGAACGCTCGCTTCTTGCGTTCGCAGCCTCGAGAATGTTCTCCTCGTTGTGGGTTCACCTTGTGAATTGTACATGGGACGGATTTCGTGTCGCAAATGCTTTGCTTTCCGGTAGTCCGTTCAAACTCCCGCCTTATTTTGTGCATGTCACCGCCCGGGACTGTTCAAACAACGTAGAGTCGGCTTGGGCAGCTTTCGCCTTTGGAGAACAAATATGTTGTCGCTGGAGTGATCACAGTCTTCCATTACTACTTCATCCCTCAGATCTACGCGTCATTCACCAGGTCTCGAGAATACTGCACCAGAGCATTGAGAGCGTAGTCTCAGCCCAGTTGGTCGACAGGCCTGCCTTCTTCATCAGCAACGGATTCATCTCACGTATCGAGCCGCGTTCGCCTGGTGAGTCAAAAGTTGGACACCAACATACACGTCTAATGTTTCTGAAGCGATCTGCGGTCTGTATATATACCAAGAGCCGATACTAGACGTCACCCTCTCTCCAGAAGACAGGGTTGGGTTGAAGTGTAATTTCTATGCGCGTGTTGGTCACGACGAAGCTACGCTGGCGCAGGTCGCTTTGGTCGAGATATTTCCACTTTTCCAGTCTGCGCATGGAGCAACAATATCGGCTGAATATGCCAAGAGGTATCCCTGGGACCAGATGGTAGACCTGCTTGGATCCCTGCAGGGTCTTGGCCGGTTGTGCTTCATCTTCAATGTGCGTGACGACCTCGTCCAGTTTATGGAAGCAGCGAGACCCGCGCTGGCCAGGTTGCATGATCGAGTTGAACTATGGTATCAGCTCGGTCTGCGGAAAGCACATAGGGTCGATTTTGTTACATTAGAGGAAACCGGGCAGATGTACGTCTTTCTCTGTTACCATAGCAGGGCGGGCTACCAGCTGACAGACCTACAGAGTATGATTACGACTAGATAGCATAGTTGTGTTACAAGTACATTGCCAAGTACTCGCAGAGCAAGAGCTTCCAGTGCCCGTGAAATCTGGCTGTGCGGAGATGAATCTCGAGTCGTACAGCCAATATAGGCGCTTCTAAGATGTTCACTGTGGCCACGGCTCTCATTTGTGCTTTCTTCATCTCCTTTATTCTCAACGGCCTTTTGTACAAGCACTCGAGTGGAACAACATGTATATAAAACCACGCTCACCTATTTTGATATTGTGTCACCCAAGATGCAACAGCCCACGCAGGACACGAAATCGACAGCGCAAGAGCGTGCACCACTCCGGCCGATGGACGTGAACATTCAGCAGCTCTTCAATTTATGGCCTACTCTGACGATGCGTATACTGAAGCTACAGACGCAGGAAGTGATGCTGCTGAGTGCGAAGCCTGGACCGAACACTCACAACCAGTTGGCCGCTATACGACAGATGCTTGCTCATAATAAAGTGGCGCTGTCGAGAATACAGTTGGCATGCATGGCCATGGTTGTCAGAGGAGCGTGAGTGTCGGCTGTGTCGAATATTTTCTGAATTTTCCGCTCATGTACTGCATGTAATGAGTCACAGGTCCTTGTCTCGAACCACCATGGCGGCAGTCTACACTCACGGCCACGTAGACTCGGTCCTCCGCTCACACACATGGAGAACTGCAGAAAACTCTGCAGCGTACATACTACCCTTTCTCAAGCCCAACATGTCCGTCCTGGACCTTGGATGCGGCCCTGGCACCATCACCGCCGACCTCGCAGCCATCGTTCGCGACGGAAAAGTCACCGGGCTCGACAGCTCCCCCGACGTTGTCTCCAAGGCCAGACAACACGCACAAAATCGCAAACTCACAAACATCGACTTTACAACGGGCGACGCCCACGCCCTCCCCTTTCCTGACGCCTCGTTCGACGTCACCCACGCACACCAGGTCCTCCAGCACGTCTCTGACCCCATCCAAGTCCTTCGTGAGATGCGCCGAGTCACTAAACCAGGCGGGCTCGTAGCCACGCGCGAAACAGACTTTGGCGGCATGATTTGGTATCCCGAAAGCCCCGGAATGACAGAGTGGGCAGCGACATACTCGCGCGTCGCTCGGGCTAATGGCGGCGAGCCTAACAGCGGTCGACGGCTCCTTGCCTGGGCTCGTCAGGCTGGGTTCGACCCGAGCAAGGTGAAGTGCACCTCGAGTGCGTGGTGCTATGCTACGCCTGAGGAACGGGCTTGGTGGGGTGGGCTGTGGGCTGAGAGGTTGATCAAGTCTATTTTTGCGTCGACGGCGGTGAAAAACGAGATTGCGACTATGGAGGAGATTGAGAGGTTGTCAGAGGCGTGGAAGGAGTGGGCTGGGGCGGAGGACGCTTGGTTTTCTGTACCCCATGGCGAGGTGATCTGTACAGTCTGAAGATGTGTTATAGTTTGTCAGACACCCCCGCAATTGACACAGAACTTGTACAGCAGCTGAATAGTACAGTCATTGGGTATACATGATTATGACATGATGTTTGATGTAAAGGATGTGAGGATACAACTCTAAGAAACTATGTGTACACTTTCGAGCTGACTGCTAGAGGCTGCCTGTAGGCAATGGCGGTAGACCACTATAAATCTGGCTATGAGATGATCAGTATGATTTGGATGTGATATCAATGTAGTACTTACTGGTAGGCCATGTAGAGCCATAATCCGACACCTGCCAACATGCACAGTACGAAAATGACCAGCAACATGTTGCATATCACTGGCTAAGGGCTTTGTCAGAGATGATGTTACAAGATTTAATAGAGGTGTATACTCACGTGTATGGCAGGGATGTTGGGTAGCGGCAGTAGGTGTAACTCGGTGCCATCACGATTGCGCCGGTAGGCCAACAATTCGGGACCCCTCTCCGCCTGTCGCGAATAAGGCGGAGGTGGTGTGAGTGGTACCGAGGAATAAAGTCCTAACTCTAGCGTACTTGGGTTGCAGTGCGAGTCTTTTGAGGTTGACATTCTGGCAGGTGCAGTGGCTGAGATTGAAGGCGCACCAATGCAGCCAGCCGCAGATTATATAGCAAACATACATAGCACATAGGGGTATGACTGATTTGGACCATCCGCACATATCTGTCTAGTATTTGTACAATAAGGGTCAGCTAATCGTCGTAATCCCTGGGAATTGACCTATGTACAACGAGTTCGTCAGCGGCAACCACCTCGTTCGTAGTCGTCGTCGCCAGGTCTCGCGCCCTCGTCTTCAGGTTGTCTAGCTATGGTCCCTGTGCTTGCTTCGCTTTCTGCTCGCCCTGCAACCATCACACCTGCGCATCCTCAAGAGTTGCATACGCCGTGGACAAAATGGCTTCTGGTGTCCTTACAAGTGAATTTGCGTTTGCATACTAGTGTGTGCGACCAGCAATGGACTTCAATTTAACCGGTGCCGCGTACGCGCACGCCGATACGGGTTACGACTTTGAGGAGGAAGACTATGAATATTCAGCGGCGGTAAATAATTACATGTCTCGTCGCAACAACCGGGAGCGAATGGGTATCACTCGTCTTCTGCAGCGGCGAGTTTCTGCTTTGAAAGGAGCTTCATGCGACGTTTATAGCTGTGAATAACTAGTCAGAACATATCACCCCCTGCTTAAGCCTAGTTGAGACTCACTCGTCGTATTGGCATCTACCGCAACACAATGAGCACGGATGAGAGCAGAAACAGCTTTGCACGCACTTTTCGTACACATGTCGCTCGTGGTCACACTCCCATGGCAAGTACATCTTCTCCTTCCGACAAACATTTAGTGGTAGCAGCAAGCTGCACGACACCTGCTTTCAGTAGTGTTCAATTCTAGGTATATGCGACACGTACGCAGAGCACTGGTCCCTCCACCCCACCGGAATCTTGTGCTGTTTGAGTTCGGTTTGCGACGCTGTCGTCGAGGCTGCCATTGCGGACGTGTTCAAGGGACGAAAGCACTTTAAAACGATGGTGCTCACCTCAGAACCGGTGCGTCCCATGTCACGCATCCATGTTACCCCTGTGACAATCCGTGACGATGTTAACGAGCTGGGAAAGTGAAAAGCGCCTAGAACAATGCGACCTGCTTCCCTCCTCTCTCTTTCAGTGCGCCATAGGCTGCAGTACAGAAGATGCGTGGCTCGAATAAGTCAAACATGTCGTGCGCTCTCGATCTCACGCGTAACAAAGGTTGAGGAACCATTTCCGAGTGGGGGCAAAGACAGAGCGGCTGTCGGCGTATGTCCCCTCACAGTCGACGTACATACACATACTAACATGAATTGTAACACAACAGGTGTTCACCCCTCAAGCGGCTGCGTTGTTTGTGCTAACAGGCGGTGGCCTTTTCTGGTACTTTCAACAAGAAAAACAAAAGCTGGCAGAACAACGTCGTGAGTACAATTCTCTCCTGCGTTCTCGAGTTCTCATAACCCACAACACCCAGAGAAGGAGCTAGAAGACAAACAAGTCGGAAGGCCGAACGTGGGTGGCCCGTTCACTCTGACGACACATCTAGGTGAAACTTTCACGGAACAAGATTTGCGCGGGAAATGGAGTCTCATATACTTTGGGTTCACGAATTGCCCTGATATCTGTCCCGAGGAGCTGGACAAGATGAGCGCTGCAGTCGACTCATTAGGTGAGTTGTCAGTCTTTGTTGCCTGCGGGGTGTGTGCTCAGAGATGACTGCATTTCTGTGTCACAGACAAAGAATACGGACCCATCGTCCGCCCTGTGTTCATCTCGGTTGACCCTGCGAGAGACACTGTCCCGCAAGTGCGGCGATACGTGTCTGACTTTCATCCTCGCTTGATTGGCCTGACGGGAGCGTATGACACTGTCAAGGCAACGTGCAAGGCCTATCGTGTTTATTTCTCGACCCCGCCGGACGCCAAGGCCACAGACGACTACCTAGTCGATCATTCTATATTCTTCTATTTTATGGACCCGGAGGGAAAGTTTGTCGACGCGTTTGGCAAGGCGAGTACGGTAGAGGATGTTGTTGCGAGAGTGGAGAAGGAGATTCAGGTGTGGAAAGGGCGAACAGGCAGCCCGGTATAGTGCCGTCGCCAGCTTTTGTAGCAAGTAATCTAATACTCACAGTTTGGCAGCTCCCGCTTATTACAGTCTCTCGCAAGGATGTCATTGCCATCCAACCATTAGCAATCGTCGCCTTTGGCGTGGTCACCCATTCTGTATTTGTTTTTGCCAAACAAAAGCCGCCGCTTTCTAAATTAGGCAGAGTCGGCGCGGTTTCCTAGTAGAATTGCTACCGCGCGGATGCGTTTCAGATATAGGCTGGTATCCAGCCTCCAGTCCTTGGGATATTCAGATACAACTCGCAGTTTTCGTTCATAAATCTTGTTCCCGATAATCCAGGGACTACTACTAGAGCGGTCCATTTGGTACGTTCGAGATTGCTGAATACAATGCGATCGAAAGGAACATTGATACAAGTTAACGTTGTCGATGAATACAGGTTTCCCCTTTTTGCATTTTTACTTCACACCTCTTGTTCTTGTACTATCACCATGGGTCGCTGGACCGACCACTACGATGTACGTCCTCATTTGACGCAGACCCCCTCAAAGTGCTCACCGTGTGCGCATCTCGCAGGACTGCTATCGCATCCCTGACGGGATGGAGCGGATAGGCTACGACTCGGACACTCACCGGTACACGTTCAGAGATGCGCAAGGCGTGGTCTGGGAGGGTAGAGAGTGTGGCGGCGAGCTCACTCGAATGACTGGAGCACCTCAGCATGGCAAGTTCTACTCGATTATTTCTGTACGACGTACTGCCAAGAAGGCTGACCGTACCGCGTGTAGACGATGAGCCTATACGCCTCATGCCCAACTCGCCCATCCCGACTCCTTGTGCTTCTCCAGAGCGTACGCCACCGACCCCTAGGAGGTCGAGCACGTTCCACGACATCCTGCCTGCACACTTGATTGCACCAGCATCTCCAACATCTTCCTCGGCATCTAGACTGTCGTCAAAGAGCCCGCTATCTCGAAAGGCATCGGCCCCTCCAGTGGCATCTCAGTCTCCCCCTTCGCCCACCTCGCAGACGACGTCTAAATGGAGCTTCCTGCGCCGAAAATCTACTTCTGCCAAGATGCAGCGTGTTGTGCAGGAGGCTATCGCTTCGGAGCGCAAGAGCAAGACAGGAGCGTATCGCCAGCTCTGCTGATGCAGCACAGCAGGTGCTGGCTTGGCATATTGTGTGGGTTGTACCATAGTCACCTTGTGTAATACTCTCGCAGTCTGTCTGGATGTACAACCGTTGTATTTTATGGCTCTCGCAGCAGCGTCCAAGCTCTCTGGGCGACTGCGGGGAAGTGCTCGCAGCAGTGGGAGTGAAACGAGTTTGGGCGGAGCTTGCCCTAAACATGATCCGATAAGGAAATGATGGGCATGCGCCTCTCAAAACACAGCCGAGTCGCCCTTTGCCCAAGCCCCTCATCCTCGTCGACATCGACTAGCACGGTGAGTAGCCCCCAAAGCTCGTCGTCGCCGCGCGTTCCGCAGCTGACCGCGCCCCCTTCTGCCGCTTCTTTTTTGCGCTTGGCTGCACCGCCCCGTCTTGCTATAAAACCACGCCAACGCACGCCAGGACTTTCCAATCTCTCTTCATCTACTACATTCACCTCAACGACTAGCTTATTGCAATGGAGGACGAGGTCGCTGCTCTCGTACGCTCTAAAGCTCTCTGCTCTCCTCTACACATCGTCTGACAGGCCGGGTTGCGCACAGGTTATTGACAATGGCTCCGGCATGTGCAAGGCTGGTTGTACGTACCGTTCCGTTTTGTGCCGCGATATCTACTGATCTTACCTTTCCGCAGTCGCTGGTATGCTCAAAGCTCACGGTGATGAAGAATTAACGTGTCTGATTCAGTTCTACAGGCGACGATGCCCCTCGTGCTGTTTTCCCGTACGTCAAAGCCGTCTATGAACTAGCCAGGTTTCCTGACTCTAGATTCCAGATCAATTGTAGGTCGCCCGCGTCACCAAGGTGTCATGGTTGGAATGGGCCAAAAGGATTCCTACGTTGGGTACGCAACGTCTCCCTCGTTCTGCACGCGATCTTTCCTGACCTCACATCGCGCAGTGATGAGGCGCAATCGAAGCGTGGTATCTTGACGCTCAAGTACCCGATCGAGCACGGTATCGTCACCAACTGGGACGACATGGAAAAGATCTGGCATCACACCTTCTACAATGAACTCCGTGTCGCACCTGAAGAGCACCCCGTCTTGCTCACAGAAGCCCCCCTGAACCCCAAGGCCAACCGTGAAAAGATGACGCAAATCATGTTCGAGACTTTCAACGCGCCCGCCTTCTACGTCGCCATCCAGGCCGTGCTTTCGCTCTACGCCTCCGGTCGTACAACTGGTATCGTGCTTGACTCTGGTGATGGTGTCTCGCACACCGTGCCCATCTATGAAGGTTTTGCCCTGCCCCACGCCATCCAGCGTCTCGATCTTGCCGGTCGTGATATCACCGACTACCTCGTCAAGAACTTGATGGAGCGTGGATACCCCTTCAACACCACTGCTGAGCGTGAAATCGTCCGTGACATCAAGGAGAAGCTTTGCTACATTGCCCTCGACTTTGAGCAGGAGCTCCAGACGGCTGCTCACTCATCTGCGATTGAGAAGTCCTACGAGTTGCCTGACGGTCAGGTCATCACCGTTGGTAACGAGCGGTAAGTACAAATGCGTCCAGCAAGAGCTATTCTAACTTTTTACGCTGTCTAGGTTCCGCGCACCTGAGGCGCTGTTCCAGCCTGCATTCATTGGTCTTGAAGCCGCCGGTATTCATGAGACAACGTAAGATAGTTGCTCTAGCATCTCAAATTCGCTTGACACATAATTCCACCCTCAGCTACAACTCTATCTACAAAGCTGATCTCGATATCCGTCGTGATCTCTACGGCAACGTCGTCTTGTCTGGTGGTTCCACCATGTACCCTGGTATCGCGGATCGTATGCAGAAGGAGCTCACTGCCCTTGCGCCCTCAAGCATGAAAGTTAAGATTGTGGCTCCGCCTGAGCGCAAGTACTCGGTCTGGATCGGTGGCTCTATTCTCGCTTCCCTCAGCACCTTCCAGAACCTCTGGTGCTCGAAGCAGGAGTACGACGAGTCTGGTCCTGGCATCGTTCACCGCAGTACGTGTCGGCGCATCAGTTTTATGTCATTCCAGTCGACTGATAGTTTCCACCTTCTAGAATGCTTCTAAGCACAACGAAAAGCGGACGAATGCGCAGTGATGACATTGATGTAGTAGAAACGCCTTCCTTTACGCTACCATACGACCTTTTGTTATCGCCATTTGAAGTTACTGTTTCATCTCATGCGTTGTAGGGCTGTCAGCCGCCGTCTCTGTCGTCGTATGTTGAACGTCACAGCTGGCGGTCTGGCAGTGCTTGGGTGCCGCTGCCGTCTGGATGTTGAGTATGTAGGGGTGGAGCAACACGTATTGGAATTTGTAAAATCATGATAGTTTTTCTCTCATTGTTGTGTGATTTTCTGCGACATGCAACGGGAAGATTTCAAGGCAAGTGCAAGTATTTACAGTATAGTAGATGGATGTCCGAGTTCTAACAAGTCGGAGAGGCGATAAGATGCAAATTATGCCTGCGTGGGTACCTGTTCACCGGCGCCCTTGGACTCATTCCACGGGCCAGCGTCGCTCAACGAGCACCCCCCTTCGCACTCGCAAGTGCCGCCGTACTCCTTTGGCAACGACTCCTTGGGAATCTGCGCGAGAAGCTTAGGCTGGTACGAGGATCCGAGAATGTCGATCTTGGACACGGTCACCTCGTCCAGCCATGGCTTGATGAAGCTCCACACTGTCGAGAACGCCCAGGGGGCGTTGATTATGTAGAACTTGCCCATGCATTCTGGGTAGCGGTCCTGGCCAATCGATGCCGCCTTTGCGACGTAGTCCTTTACGCGGTAAAAGTTGGAGAGGGAGACCCCGCCGAGGTCGAGGATCGTACACGAGGTCTCGACGGGGTGGCCGACCGCTTTAGAGCAGGCAGGGAGACGATCGGTGAGAAACTTTTCGTACTCGAATACAAGTCGTTGAAGCTGGCGTTCTTGGCTAGTGATCTGGTAGAGGGCTTTGATGTCGAGTTTTCCGAGTTTCTCGATGTAGAGCGGCCGGCCGTCCTGGGAATGTATTTCTTTAGTGGGAGATGGGAATAGGCTAGATAGTTCTTACCTTGTCGCTCTTGTGGTAGTACTGGGGATAATACTTGTCTACCTCGGCTTTCTCTTTAAAGTCAAAGTTCCTAATTGACGGTGGCAGGTGAGGATGTGTAGAGAGAGATACGAGGGAGAGAGACGGCGTACTGGACGATGTCGTCTACACCAAACTCCTTTCTCCATTCCTCGGCAGCCTTGAGCATCGTCTTGGACTTGTCTAGGTCAAACTTCCGGGCCCGCAAAAATCTGAGCATAGAGGTCAATTTGTGGTGAGATGCACCGTCGCGCACGAGCAGGCGTGGCGATGGGTCGATGCGCACCTCAGCAACGTGGCATCGTCCATGCGCTCTGGCACAAACCATCCCTCCTCTTGTATTTGTGTGCGGAACTTTGTGAGGACATGCTGCTGCTCCACGGTGAGGTTTCCAAGTCGACCTGGGAGAGGCTTGTAGTTTGGATCTGTAACGCCTTCTGGCATGGGACTTGCGCTTGCTTGCTGTGGTGGTGCGCTCATGCTTGCGAGGAGGAGGTGAATGTGGTGGTCAGGTGAAGAAAGAGGATGGTGGTGGTTGTGGTTGTGGTGTAAAGCAAAGGTTGTGGCTCTGCGCTCGCACTTTGGCGTGTCCACCTCTGATGCCAGATCGCGCTCGACTGTTTCGCTTCACTGGCTGAACACGACGTCCACAACAACGAACACTGTATGATTGCTGCAAATGAGCTTGTTCGATGGGCGGGTATGCATGGGCGAGCAGCGCTGATCAGGCGCTGCATGGCGAGATCAGCTTGAAACTACTCGGTGGGCACGACTGAGGGGCATACTATCTCTCCCTCCTACTCCCATCCTCACAGCACCAGTCATGGTCAACCAAAGCGCACCGCCATCGTCACAAAACACACCAGCATCTCTCCCACCCTCAGTCTTCACTCTTCCCCAAACCGCGCAGCTCGAGGCCTTGTACACGATTATCAGAGACAAGGACACCAGCCGCGGCGACTTTTTGTTTTATTCTGACCGCATCATCCGTCTCCTTGTCGAGGAGGGTCTCAACCATCTTCCAGTGATACCAAAAACGGTCCAGACACCTACCGGTGCCGCCTATGAAGGCGTCGGGTTTGAAGGCAAGATATGTGGCGTGTCTATCCTTCGTGCTGGTGAGGTGTGTGTGAAAGCCAAGATCAACTACTCCGCGCTATGCTCAGGTGCTTTTGTGTGCTTGCTAGGCCATGGAGGCCGGCCTGAGGGAAGTGTGCAGGAGCGTCCGAATTGGCAAGATATTGATTCAGCGGGTGAGTTTCGCATTGTTTTCCTATTTGCAGTTGCAGATTCTCATCACGCAGCATAGGACGAAGAGACAGCGCAGCCAAAATTGTTCTACTCAAAGGTCGTGTGATCGTCCACTGGCATGCTCTGCCTCACTCAAACCGTCCCTTTCACCCCAGTTTCCGTCGGATATTGCCCAGCGATACGTCCTGCTTCTGGACCCAATGCTAGGCAAGTCCATTCTCTATCACGTTTGTCGCTGGGATGCCAACGCCGCCCGGCCACGGATTAGCTACAGGCGGCTCAGCGATGAAGGCAGTTGAAGTGCTCATGCAGCACGGTGTGCCAGAAGAACGGATTATCTTCATAAACCTTGTGCGTACCCTCTCTTTCACTTTTTATCCCTCACAATTCATCAACATTATCTCTTGGTCTCGTAGATATCTGCTCCGGAAGGACTGAAAACCTTTTGCGGCAAGTACCCAGCTCTACGCGTCGTAAGTGGCTTCGCTTTCTCTATAGCCTAGCTAATCACAGTTTGCGTTTGCAGATAACAGGATGGATAGACCAGGGCCTGAACGAAAAAGCATACATCATACCTGGGCTGGGCGACTTCGGGGAGAGGAGGTACTGATTTTCGCTTGTCAATGCTCTTTCCGTAAGCTCACGCTCTATGCAGATACTGCGTGTAGAATAATATTTGCGGATTGGATCATCGCTGCTTGGGGGTGCGGGGTATGTCGGGTGTAGGATCGCACCTCAGGACAATATTTCGTCTTCGCAGCCGTCAATGGGTTTTCAGGTATTCGGAGCACATGCAACAAGTCAAAGACCGCCTTTGATATATACAATGAATTGTATCTATTTTTCGTATTCTTCGGTACATACAACAGACGATAAAGGAAGCCACCGAGCAGCAAGTTGAGTGCGACTGGCTAGAGCCTTCCGAGCGGGAGTAGAGAAGAAGCGTTGTGGGGATGAGAGGGTGAGAGTGAGGCGTGGGGATGTGGGTGTAAAGACAGCATAGCGTTACAAAGGAGTCGCCGTGAGCGTGGTCATTAATACAATGCAGGTGATGCGTCATGGGGATGAAGACCAACATGGGGGGGCGTGCAGATGATGTGTATGATACCATGAAAAGAACGGCGCAAGTTGGATCCCAAACATCAAACCGTCTGCCGCAGGTTGAATGCGACAGGATGGTCATGATGGATTGAAGGAAAGATGAAGCAATGCAATATTCAATGTGAGCCAAGATGGGAAATGTAAAAAGACGTGCAACAAGGAATCCTGGAGGAAGGTGATTCGAGGGAAGACAGGGTCGGCTAGACAATATCCCACATCTCCTCGAGGGCACAGCAGAACTGCCGACCGTGTCAAAGGAACATTAGCTCGGTGAGATCGTGATGTGTAGAGGACGAAAGTGACGGACCTTGCCACAAGCGACCGATGCGCTGAGTGGGTAGTCGCTGATACCAATCTTGGCATCAACGATGCCGTCTGCAAAGTTATCTGCTCCCCTTGCCATCGCTCCGACAAATACCGCTATCGAGTGCGTTTCTGGAAGGGTCGGAAGGTATTTTGAGAGACGAACGGTCGGAGCGTCGCCTGAAAGAGCTGAGAGGATCGTCCACGTTAGGCCAAGATGCACATACATATGGCAGATAGACATACTGAGTTTGATAGTATTCACAGGCAGATGGTCTGTCACCGGATTCTGCGTACCAAGAGATATGTTGGATGGGCGGTCAGTGAAAATCGAAGGAGAACACACTTTGATCACTTTGAGCAATTTCTCAGGTCCATTTTGGCCTCTAATAGAGAGCTTGTGCAGGAGTTGGACTGTGAGATGTATGCAGCATGAATCCACTGCTTTGGGGCAACAACAACAACAACAACAACCACACACCCATCAAGCCACTGAACCGCTTGAACGTCCTGGGTATTCTCACATGCGGGTTCACTTCGATAAGGACGCCCTTGGCGGTGTGAATGTAGATCTGGAGGAGACCGGCTTTGTTGAGCGGCGAATCAAGTAAAGTGAGCAAGCACTAGGTCCTTTAGGATGAGCAGACGCGAAATATGGAAAATTTCGTTTGAACGACGTACCTGGTGCGTTATGTCCGGTCGCGCATCCGCGATGTCTCTCCCTGTCTTTGCGAGAATGCCTTGGTGGTCGTCGCAGTTGAGCAACGCGTACTTTACGTCCCCTTCCCTCCCATTTTTGTTCCTCCCGCCCGTGCTCACTCGGTACGCCTCCAAGCACGCCTGCTCGAGGATGACGAAGAGCCGTCGCTGACCCGAGGCGACTCCTCCTTTCGGTACGTGCGCCTGGACGGGGAGCATGTATGGGTTGGCAGGGGTCGCCATCGGGTTGTTCGATGCGCTGCCGTTCATCTTGCGTGGTAAAGGGCGAGTAGGACGGTCTGCTGGTGGAACAGTTGTTTTGGGTGAGGAGACGGTGGCGATGATGGGCGTTGAGAGCGAGGAAGAAGAGTCAGACTCATCAGAGCTCAGAGAGTCGTTGTCTATGTGCATGTGCTGCACTTCCTTTTCTGTCCCTCGCTGCTGTTCTTCATCCTCGGCATCGAGCTGGCGGCGACGGTGCAAAGGGCGTTCGTGTGCAGGAGTTGACTTTGGTCTGGGAGGCGCATTGGACTCTGTAGTTTTATCCGTCTCTTCTGAACGCTGAGCGACAGGACTGAAAATGTGACCGCCTGAAAGAGACTGTCGCCTCCTGCGACTAGCTGTGAGGAGGCCTGTCATACTGGAGAACGAGATAGAAAACAAAGAAGAAAATGAAGGGGGTTGTGGGAGAAATGAAGAAAAGCAAGCGGGACGGTGTTATATATTATTGGCAGCATCCACGTTTGTATGATTAAGTAACACCGCTAGTCTCCTAACATCGTCCGCTATGTACATGAGGTAAGAGTGCTAATGGAGTACAGTCGAACCCCTCTTAACCCATACCCCTCGGGTAGTGCTCTGCAAAAATACCATTATAATGCAATATAATCTCAGAATATCATTAAATACCCATTAAATACTCGCTTGTGGAAATTTTTTTAGAATACGATTACCATTAAATACAATACAATACATTACAATACAATACAATACTATTCCTGTATCTAATGGTATTCTAGAATATTATGCATGTGACAAGTTTTCAGCACATGCATGTATGTACAGCCTCTTTCCTACAATTTGCACTGTTCATGCACCCATACACAGTTTTTCAATGCTGGATAGCTACCTTAATCATTTGCACTGCCTTTGTTTTGCACTGCTCATGTACTCATACACATTTGTTGATGTTCCAGCTATGTTTTTTTATCTTTGTCTCTCCACTAATACAGACTGTTCCCTATGTTTTGCACTGCTCATGCCTCTATGTACAAGTTTTCATGTTGCATAGCTACCTTGATCATTTGTACTGCCCCTTTTTTGCACTGCTCATGGATTCATACATGTTTCATAGTGTTGCAACTATGTGTTCCAGCTATGTTTGTGTGATCTTGTCTCTCCACTTATACAGACTGTTCCCTATGTTTTTTGCACTGCTCATGCATCTATGTACAAGTGTTCATGTTGCGTAGCTACCTTGATTATTTGTGCTGCCCCTGTTTTGCACTGCTCATCATATTACCCTGGTCGAAGGACTTTGTCATTGCATTGTAAAGCGGAACAAGGATGTCCAGCTTAATGCCAATGATTGTCAAGTGGGCTGTGGTCTTCACGTAGGACATCTTGTTGTGCAGTAAGTGCCATATTTTCTCACAGCTTGACAGCACATTGACTATCAGAAGAGAGCTACTATTTGGCCTTGGACTAGTAGTTAGCCCAGAAGAGGAAGATCTGTACCTTTGTGGTCGTGACGTACTTGTCAATGAAGCAGAAGATGAGGCTGGAGAAGCTGTGTTAGACAGAGAGGCCTCTGAACAGGAGAAGCTACCAGATAACAATGAGAGTGATACTGACTCAGAGTTGTCTGAGGCTGAAATTGCCAGCAGTGATGAGAACATGGGAGAGGCAGTCACTAGTACTAAGAGGATGTCAATAAAAGCAAAACAGCAACTAACTGTTGCTGATAAGGTAAGACACTGTTCCTTAAATTACTTGAGCTAATAAAGTGGTCAGCTCTATGCTATTGTGGTAGTTGTTCTGCGAAGTGAGCCACGGCGCAAGAAAATGTGTCAGATCATCCAGAAAATGTGCAGCACAGAGCATCATCATCTTAATCTTATATGTGGTATGCCCATCCGGTGGAACACAACTCTGGCAGAGATTGAGCGGGGCATTCTTCTTCAAAATGTATGTGCATTCTTGGCATTCTCCAGAGAACTTTGACTCTGTACTAATTTTATCCTAGGCTATCACATTCTGGGTTAACACACTGCCTGACGGGCTACGAGGCAAGAAAAGAGCAGCAGCTGTTCGGAAGCAAGCCAAGTTATACATTGATCCCAAAGGGTGGCAATTTTTAGAGAATCTTGTGGAAGTACTAGCAGTCAGTTTAGCTATCATCACTTGTTGTTTGATTGTCTCTCACTTCACCTCAACAGCCATTCAAAGAATTCACAAGCAGTCTATCACAGAAGAAAGTTCCAACACTTCCACAACTTCTTTCACTCTATAAACATCTTGAAAATCATCTCAGTAGTTGTCGTCTTGATGTGCGCTTTTCAGCTCCAAATCTGCAAAAGGCATTGTCCATGGCACTTGCAAAGCATGATAAGCATATGCAGATTTTGTTAAAGAAAAAGTTCCCCCTTCTAGCTGCTGGTAAGTACATATACACTAGGCTATTCAGGCTGAATCGACATGACTCTGCAACCACAGTCCTTCATCCGTCTATCCGGCTGAAGTATTTTGAGACAGCAGTGTCACGAACATGCATACTTTTTCCTTTTCTTTTCTCTTATTTTTCCTTATCTTATCTTACCAATAGCCATTTTCCTTATCTTATCTTATCAACGACACATGGCGCCTGCATGTGATCAGGTACATGTGACAGACCAGTCACATGATCATAGAAGGTGCTGGAACATTATGGAACATTGTGTAACATCGCACCATAGCACACCATACGTTCCCACGGCAGTGTTAGGAGTACAGACCCGGTACCAGGGGTCCTTGTCTGAGATGTATATAAACCCACCCTGTAGCTCCCTAAAGACCTCAGATTCTACCTCCTGGTCTTTAGGTGACGTCCACCTTGTACCTAGTCCTTCACAGTACTAATATAACCTGGTCTTTTGCTCATCGTTAGCTGCTCCCTCGTCGTTGTTTCTTCCTCATCATCATCATCTTCCCTGTTGTCATTGTCCACGCGAGTTTTCTTGTCGTTCCTCCACCCCCCGTCATCACTTCCTCGCTCTTCATAGAGTTTGGTTGTGTTCCTGACAAGCAGATTGGGATCAGGCAGTAGCAGCTCAAGCAGAGTGTCCTCTCAGAGAGGTTTATACCCAGTATTCTTCTGCTCTTGCCACAACCTTGCAGTCTGCCAACACATCCACATCTGCACAGCCAGCCAACAAGTCAATTTTTGCATCTGCAATAGCCTTTGCATCAGTCACATCAGCTGCTCACCGGGAGACTGAGATAGAGCTTTACCTCAGTGGTGCACATTCTCCTCAGGATGATGAGGATGTACTCACTTGGTGGAATGTATGTACCACATTTAACACAAAATTGTGGTCCTTGCTAACCAACTTGCCTATGTAGAGTTATGCAAAGGTCTTTCCCACCATCTCTCACATTGCACGAGACATGCTTGCAATTCCTGATTCAGTGTCTCACTTGAGAGGCTATTCTCATCATGCAAGCACACTATGAGAGACTCTCGCTCATCTCTTGGGGCCAGGAAGGCATCAAAGATTGTTATCTCAAAGGAGTGGTTACAGATTGGGCTTGGTGAGGGTATTGAGTATCTCAATGGTGTGTCTATCTGGAGCAAGTAAATGTCATTGACTGCAGCTGTGGCCACCTGTGTGTATTAGCATACATGTACCAATTTGTTCAAAGTCTATGTAGTAGCACTGTCCAGTTGCAAGACAACAGAACATACCAAACTCCAATGAAGTAGTTGTAACATATACAGTGATGCTACTTATAGTGCATACTAATAGTCATGCATACCATCTTACTGTCTTCATGAGTTCATTGTACAATGTGTTAGCTATAAGAGCAAGACAATCAGAGACTCAGTTGAGCAAGGACTTGAACTTGTATCACCCAAACACTGACTATATCATTAAATACCATTACATACCAATACCAATACTATTAAATACATTATTATTCAATACACATCACGTGATATTGGTATTCAATGGTAATCATTAAATACAGGCCAGTTGGAATATTTAATGGTATTTGCTAAGCACTACCCTCGGGATACGCAGAAAGGTATGGGTTATCAGAGGTTATGGGAAACGAGAGGTGGCGCTTAATTGAGCGCCCAGGGCTTTGTCGAATATAACCGTGGAATTGTGTTATAGACTACCAAATTCACAATTTGTTGATACCATAAACAGATTGTTATGGGTAGTGCTCTACTATAGTAAAGTTGAGCACACAGGAGTTGGGCTATGCCTCGGTCATGTCGAGGTTATTCAATGGGCGCCCTCGCAACACAAGTATTATTGACAATAATACCACATTATGAGCCGATTTTGTTCCCAACAGCACTTAAAATGACTTATCATGTCTTATTTAGGAGGAAACCTACCATATCTGGGATATTCAGCCCAAAATTGTGCCATAAAAGTATGGGTTTTTGCTTTCAAAAAGGTATGGATTATGGAGTATGAGGGGTTTATGGGTTTTTAGCTCGATTTCTCTGCAAACCAAGTTGGTCGAGCTTACAATGTATGGGTTTTGAGGGGTTATGGGGTTTGAGGGGTATGGGTTAAGAGGGGTTCGACTGTACACCTCCTCCAGCAACTAAGGAGACACCTAAGGACTTACTCACCATTCAGTCACCAAAGACTTTCTTTCTGAACTGTATTCACCACATAGTTCAACTCACGCAATGTACACCACACAGCATGTACTACATGCAGGAATTAAGAATGTAATGCAACACAATCCATTGCAAATTTTGTTGAGCAGGGTTGGAGCACAAAGACCAGAAGTTTGCTGAGAAGCTGCAATACCGTACAAATTTCCAGCCTTCACCACCACGCCACAATCCCCCTCTACCCGACTGCTCCCAATATCACCAACTCAGCGGCCTGGGCTGTCCTGGAGTATGTTACTGCCCAAGCAAGATCAACGACATCTTTGATGGCCAGCACTACCGCGCTCTTTGTGACACCAAAATTGAGATTGGTGGCAAGACTTATCCCTTTCACTACTTTTTCAGAGACAATGATGTAGCCCTTGGTTTTCTTACGGATGGGTTTGCACCTTTCAAACGAAGCAAGCAGACCTGCTGGCCACTGCTTCTCATCAACTACAGCATACCGCCAGAAGAACGCTTTTTCAAAGAGGACCTTATCTGCGTGGGAGTTATTTCAGGGCCCAAGAAGCCTCACAACCCTGACTCCTTCATGTGGCCTATGATTGAAGAATTCTTGTCACTGATGGTTGGGCTCCCTACAATGGACGCACAGATCCAAGCTTTGTTTGTGCTACATGTCTATCTCATTCTTTGTGGAGGGGACATACCTGCAGTCTCAATGGTGATGAATATTAAGGGTCACAACGGCTACTTACCATGCCGTATGTGCAAGATCCTGGGTGTAGGAGTACCAAACAGCTTGTCAACAGTGTACTATTGCCCATTGGACCGATTTCAGCATTCTGCGGTTTTGAACGGCAATTGGCAACCTGCACGCTACAATCCGAGGGAGTTACCACTGCGGACACACACCGAATTTCTTTGTCAGGCACACATAGTACAGGGTAGTCCCACACAAGCGGCAGAGAAAAGGCTTTCTAAAGAATATGGCATCAAAGAAGTTTCTATTCTCAGCTCCCTCTGCTTGCTATCCTTCCCAGCATCTTTTCCATACAACTTCATGCATCTCATCTATGAGAACCTCATTCCAAATCTGATACTGTTGTGGACAGGTGAGTTTAAGGGGCTAGATGAAGGTACAGAAGAGTATCAGCTGGATAGGACTGTATGGGATGCAATTGGCAAGGCTGCTGCTGAGTCAGGCTCAACCATTCCTTCTGCATATGGGCCTCGTGTTTGCAATGTTAAGGACAATCGTTCTTATCTGACAGCAGACATGTGGTCATTTTGGACACTGTACCTTGGGCCGACTCTTCTTGTTACGAACGGTCTTCACACCCTATCATTTTTCTTTACTTCTTCGATTATCTTGATAACTAGTTATCTTCTTTACAAGTGCCTTGACAATCCGACTTGTTCTTCCTCCATCATTCCCTGATCCACATTGCCTCCGTTCAACACGGACTATTATGTCATTAGTTGTCTCCTTGTGTCCATTCAAACCTCGGACCTAACTCCGATTGGTTACCATTGCCTTGGTGCAACCCTCGGCCTCTCCATAACTCCGTTACCACTCCATCAGGTTTAACCCCGTCTAATCCCTGTTTTGGGTCCAACCCCGTCTATCCCCTGTTTTGGGTTAAACCCCTTCTCTATTGATCTTTGCCTCATGTTTCACCTTTCTATTGTCCCTTGTTCCCGCACCTTGACGGTCTTTTCTCTTATTGGCTTTCCAAAGCAGTGGATGTTCTCTGTGTACTGTTCTTTCTTTATGTTTCTCTGATTTGCTACCACTACTTTGGACTGGTCCAAAAGTAGTTAGGTCAACATGTATAAATAGCCGCTAGACATGGGGCTAGAACCTCAGTCTATCCACTTCGTATCAATATTCCTCCTATTGAACCATCATCTGTCTGCCACTGTGCTTGACAGCAACTGCGCGGCCTAGACCATCATCCGACCTTGTGTGTAGCTACACCAAGGGGTTCTGACTTGACAACTTGTCCCTTGACGATAGTTGGTCTTAACATTTGGATAGATTCTTCTGGGCCTACCCCACGCACCAAGAAGATCAATTCGATTGGCAACAACTGCGGTCTTGCTGCAATCCCTTGTCATCCTCGCTAGCCTTACCCTGGATGGGAAGCAGCAACTCGATACATCAGACATCAGAAAGCATATGACAGTGGGAGCTGAAACATCCCTTCCCTGTTACGGAAAGCCACACCTTTTCTACAAGAAGCTTGACCAAGACAACGAGTGGGAACATTGCACAGCTGACATTTGTCCCAATTGTGAACTAGCAAAACAAACAGTAAGACCACCACACCCAGACTTTGAAGTTGTGGACATTACCCAAGTTGAACGACACTTGCGACAAGCCAAAAGACGCGACAAGAGACAAGCAGAAGTACCATCTGCTAGTAACAAACCACCACTATTGTTAGAAGAACTTACAGTAGCATCAAAGCCAACAATGAGTACCCCTGAAGAAGCAATACAACCCGAAGGTACTGGGCAAGCAGCAGGTACCCAAGCACCAAGGACTGAAGGAGAACAAAGGCCATTTACACCATTCACTACCCCTGATCATGACAACTCTTCAGCCTCAGATCCACATCGACCCCTCTTTCGACCCTATAATAGGGAAGGTCATGAGAAAAGGAGACAATCAGACCCTTTCAACCCCAAGTACCCCTTTGACAGATACTCCGACGCCCCAACCAATGACCAAGCACCACCTAAAAGCAAGTGGGAGAAGCTCAAACTCCGTGATCCCGAAGACTTTGATGGCAGGGCCGAGAAGTTTGACAAATGGTGGACCAACATGCTGATGTACATCAGGATGCAACCCAAGCAATTTGCTCTAGCCATACACAAGATTGTTTGTGTACTCAGCTACATGAACGGAGGAACGGCTGGACCGTGGGCTATGCTGAAGAAGAAACAATACCTGGTGGAAGATTTCCCACACTGAAGAGAATTCTGCGATGAAGTGTTGATGTTCTTCCA
>JABYQR010000087.1:0-134864 GCA_022592445.1 Cytidiella melzeri | reverse complement strand
TAGTTTGAGTTCGACTTGTTCCGTTGTGACAGCGGGTAAACTTTACAGTTCTTCATTTCTGCTCCCGGTACAAGGTCTATCGCGTGATCCCATTTCTTTCGTTCTGGTAGCCGTTCTGATGCGTGCTTCTCAAACACAAATCGGAATCCCAAGAATTCAGCTGGTACGATGTCTTCAATAGTTTGTTCGGTTTTCTCCTTGTGCTGCGCTTCGGCCACTTGTTGAGACACGTTGTGTTTGACCCGGATGTAGATGAGATCTTCGCCTCCCGCTATTGCTTCTTCAATGGTCTCCTCGTGCCATAGGTAGTCCTTAGCCCAATAGAGCGACTCTTCCTGTTCGGCTACCCATTCTGGAGTGACCGAGATCTTTGAAGGTGTAATATAGTCTGCAGTTGGTGCGTATCTGCATGCACTTCTTATGCATTGTGGGAGGACTATGGACCTCCACAATTCCTTCTTGGGGTTGGACTATTGGTTCCATGATGTGGACGGCGTCTGAAGGAAGCTTCTCTCCGACGTAGTTCGGAACTTCCTCAACTTCTTCTACCATGGATGAACGTTTCTTTGCCAACAAATTTGATGCGGGTTTGTCGGCTGTTGTGAACTGTTTATCCGGCGACTGCATCCGCTTGATTGCTTGAATGATCTTGATTGTGAGGGGATCTTCACAATGGACCTTATTGCCGTCTTTGAATTGTATGCATTTGGTCTTCCAGTCTATCGAGGGATTGTGTTTCTTCAACCAAGTCATTCCTAGGATGATGTCGTCTCAACCGAGGTTGGTCACGTAAAACAGTTCATAGTGGACTCTTTGTCCCACCACTAATGGCAAGTATATGCCTTAAGTAATTCGTCCTGCCACGTTAATGGTACCGTCAACGTTCTGGACTCCAAACGGCTTTGGTAACGGGTTTGCCTCCCACTTGTTACGATTGAGGACTTTTTCATGGATGAAGCAATGCGTCGCACCACTATCAACCAAGACTTGAACTTCGACGATTTCGCGATTGTGTGTGATTTTGCCAGCAAATGATATTGAAAGGTCACTAGCCGTTACACGGTTCCGCCTTGATCCTAACACACGTCGAGGGTGTAGGATAAACTAAAAACCCTCTCTTTCTTAAGTTCGTCTAAAAACAGGCCTCTCTCTTCAACCGGTAGTCCCGCTACAGCCCTATAGACCATTTCCAAATTCGGCCGAGTTTCGGTATTCCGTCCTGCCATTCTTGGACCCGGAAGAGGGGCGGCCCTACCCACTCTAAGTTGAGCCACCTCTCCACTTCCTCCTGCGTCACCCCCAGATCCTCCCGTTTGTGCGCTGCCCAACTTATCCAGTACGAGTCGTTGGCCCAGTATATCATATCCGGGCCTGCGAAGGCCATGGTTCTCCATTCCCTCATGCATTCCGCCTCCTGATTGGTCATAAAGACCCCGTTCCTGTGCTCGGCCGGACCCCAGAACTTGCAGGGTCCCCCCTCCATCGTGTCGACGATGTAACTCTTTGAGAGCTCCAACCGTCTCGCCTGAATCGCCCGCCACGCTGCCACGCGTGCGACGTATAACTCCTGCGGTGTCCTCCTGACCAACCTCCTCCCCTCTCGCTTCCAAAGTGCTGGTGCCTGATCTTTCTCCTTCAACCATTGTTGCAGCTTGGAGTGCAGGCGGCGGGTTTTGCGCTCGAGGTTGCGTGCGTGGGTTTGGCCTATAGTCGGGATGGAAGGAGAGATCGTTAGCTTTGTGACCAGGCTGATGGTACCTGAAGCATAGTTTGTCTCTGAAGTGACGCTCACGATCTGCTGCGTTCATAACTCTTGCAGTGGCTTGGTTGTTGTTGGAGTAGGGGGTTCGAGTAGACTGACTTCCCCCCTCACTCTTGCCACGGCCATTATGAGCAGCCAGATCGAGCGTCAGGAGTTGTCGGTTTGTTTCTAGCCGGAGCGCTTCTATCATCATTTCTCCGAGGTTCTCCGGTTAATGGTGTAGATTATGAAGGGCGTTAAGAAGGCTCCACTTGAGTCCGCGCTTGTACCAAGCCATTACCGCTGTCTCGTCTCGGTTCTCGCCGTATTGTCCCAGCAATACGGAAAAATCATTGTTGTATTCTTGGACTGTTCTCGAGCCTTGATTTGCCCTTTCAAGCTTGGCCAATGCTCGTTCTCTGAGTCCTTTGTCCTGGAAGAACATCAACACTTCATCGCAGAATTCTCTCCAGTGTGGGAAATCTTCCATCAGGTATTGTTTCTTCTTCAACATAGCCCATGGTCCAGCCGTTCCTCCATTCATGTAGCTGAGTACGCAAACAATCTTGTGTATGGCTAGAGCAAATCGCTTGGGCTGCATCTTGATGTACATCAACATGTTGGTCCACCATTCATCAAACTTCTCGGCCCTGCCATCAAAGTCTTGGGGATCACGGAGTTTGAGCTTTTCCCACTCACTTTCAGGTGGTGCTCGGTCATTGGTTGGGGCGTCGGAATATCTGTCAAAGGGGTACTTGGAGTCGAAAGGGTCTGATTGTTTCCTTTTCTCATGACCTTCCCTATCATAGGGTCGGAAGATGGGTCGATGTGGATCTGGGGCTGAAGAGTTGTCGTCGTCATGGGTAGTGAATGGTGTAAATGGCCTTTGTTCTCTTTCAGTTCCTGGTGCTTGGGTACCTTCGGGTTGTATTGCTTCTTGAGGGGTACTCATTGTTGGCTTTGGTGCTACTGCGAGTTCTTCTAACAGTAGTGGTGGTTTGTTACTAGCAGATGGTACTTCTGCTCGTCTCTTGTCGCGTCTTCTGGCTTCTCGCAAGTGTCGTTCAACTTGGGCAATGTCCACAACTTCAAAGTCTGGGTGTGGCGGTGTTACTGTTTGGTTTGCTAGTTCTCGATTGGGACAAATGTCAGCTGTGCAATGTTCCCACTCGTTGTCTTGGTCAAGATAGACGTCTCGTTTCTTCTTGTAAAAAAGGTGCGGCTTTCCGTAGCAGGGGAGGGATGTTTCAGCTCCCACTGGCATATGCTTCTGATGTCTGATGTATCTAATTGCTGCTTCCCATCCAGGGTAAGGCTAGCGAGGATGACAAGGGATTGCAACAAGACCGCAGTCGTTGCCAATCGAGTTGTTCTTCTTGGTGCGCGGGGTAGACCCAGAAGAGTCTATCCAAATGTTAAGACCGACTATCGTCAAGGGACAAGTTGTCAGGTCAGAACCCCCTGGTGTAGCTACACTCAAGGTCTGATGATGGTCTAGGCCGCGCGGTCGCTGTCAAGCACAGTGACAGACAGATGATGGTTCAATAGAAGGAATATTGATACGAAGTGGATAGACTGAGGTTCTAGCCCCCATGTCTGACGGCTATTTATACATGTTGACCTAACTACTTTTGGACCAGTCCGAGGTAGTGGTAGCAAATCAGAGAAACAGAAAGGAAGAACAATGCACAGAGAACAGCCACTACTCTGGAAAGCCAATGAGAGAAAAGACCGTCAAGGTGCGGAAACAAGGAACAATAGAAATGTGAAACATGAGGCAGGAATCAATAGAGAAGGGGTTGAACCCGAAACAGGGGATAGACGGGGTTGGACCCGATGGAGTGGTAACGGAGGTATGGAAGGGCTGAGGGTTGAACCAAAGCAATGGTAACCAATCGGAGTTAGGTCCAGGGTTTGAATGGACATCAGAAGGCAACTGATAACATAATAGTCCGTGTTGAACGGAGGCGATGTGGATCAGGGAATGATGGAGGAAAGGCGAGTTGGATCGTCAAGGCAATTGTAAAAGAAGATAACTGGTTATCAAAGTAATCGAAGAAGTAAAGGAAAATAATAGGGTGTGAAGACCGTTCGTAACAGTTAAGCTCCGTCAGTCCTACGACTTTGACAGTATTGTCCTCTCGTATTTGTAGGCCACCACGAGGGGTCAGGGTACCAGGTTCTACAAGTAAGTCACGGATCTCCTCGTTGTAAATCTCGAGAAAGGAAACTTGGACTTGAACTATGTGATCCTCTTGACGTTCTTCGATGAGGCGGAAGAGGTCTTGCATGGTGAGGTAAATAATCCCTGGATCGTCGTCTGTCCCGCTTATAGTGTGCATCTTGCCACAGCCAGTAGCCTAGGACTGATAAATAAACCAACTTGAGAACGGACGGAGAGACTCACCCCGTAAGCGAAGATGGTCGTGTTGTACCCATCCAGGACGTTTTGCAACAACGGTTTCGCTGTTCCCTCGTACACATCCTCCTGCGCTGCATCATGGCGAAACAGGCGATCAAAGATAAATCTCCTGTCTTTGTATCGTTTGGTGCCTGGAGGCAAGAAGCCTCGCTCTACAAACGCTCTGGAAGTGTTTTGTTCTTCGGGGTCGAAAGTGAGAACACGGTCATCGACAATTTGTACGATGTTGCGGAGGGATGATTGGGTGGTCACACCCCTGGATGCGGGGGTGGAAAAGGCGGCGTCCGTGTGTATGGTGTTGTCTTGTACAACTTCGGGTAGACGAGCGGCTTCCCAAGAGGTTGGTGGTCTGACCCGCACAGCGACGTTGATAGAGCCAGCAGCGACCATGTCGGCGGCGGCAGGAAAGGTGGTGAGGGCGTGTTTGAGAGACGGTGTATCGCAGGGTTGTGTGGTAGCAGAAACGTGAATGAAACGAACCCGAACCGTGGCGGCACATGACGCTAAAGAGCGTGTCGCCACCACGTGACCGTGACCATGGCAGGGGCGCCTAATATTCTAGGCGTTGAAGCGTGCCACTCCTGTAGACCGTCAACCATTCAAGTTCAAGTATGGATGGTGCGTGTAAGTCTCTGCAGTCTCTGCCTATTGACATTGGCACACAGTACACAGTCGGTACAGGTTTTCGATGGCTGTGGGAAATATCCATCACTTGATGATAATAAAGGATACAACGCGACTCACTGCAAGATGGCCAGGCCAATGGCATTCATCAGCCGCTGAGATGCAAGTATCAGTGATATTTCTCTATGAACTTTCCTTTGAACTAACACAGAATCAAAGGAGTTAAAAGGCATCGCGCGATCTGATAATGGTGCGCTCTTAATGTCGCACACAGCCTCAGCCATCTCTATACAGTCCTCTGAGAATGCATGGTGGATATCTCTTCCCAAGAACCTAATGCGCACGGACATTGATCTTTTCTGAAGGCTCCAAGCAGCCGCGCGAATGCCCTTCTCCCCACTCAGGGATACAGCATCCTTCCTCCCACTCCCGTCCTACCTCATTCATGAATGCACAATGGCTCTCTTAGCCATCTTCGCTGTCTTTTTGTGGTCACTCTCATTCAACGTCGTCTCTGCAGCACTCGTCAACGTCACCATACATCAAGCGTGAGTCTTCTGCGGGCAGTAACTCATCCACCACGCAACACTGACGCGACGCTTTTCAAGGAACGGCAATTCACCTGTGGGACCGACACAAATGGCGTCTCAGTTTGCTCAACACGGCTCTCGCTCTCTTGCCTCTCTCACGTTCAGCGGCACCGCAATATATGTTTTCAATGCTCTCAGAACAAACGTGAGCAGCATGTGTATCTCATCCGATATTCAGTGCTAAATAATATCCAAGTCGACAGGTAATATCGAGTTTGTCCTTGATGGCATTCCGACATCAGCACTATACTACGCGATACCAGGCGGGGATCAGCCCTACGTCTATGGCTACTGCGTATTTTTGCACATGGCCTTGGCATTTGGGGAGCACACTCTGTTAATGAACACATCGCCGTCCGACGTCATCTTTGACTACGCGCTGTATTCGTAAGTCCTTCACCTACAGCTCTCCACTGTTCCTCCAACTGACAATGTTTAGTGTCGATGAGAGTCTCCTGCCATCAGATATCCCCGCTCAGGCACAAGTCACATCGCCAATGGGAAACCGGAAAGCTCTACGCGTTTCTTTAGTAGCCAGAGATGCGTCAGAGCTCGCATCTGACCCCCGCCTCCGTCTTCTCATCATCACATTGGCTGCATTGATCTCCATCATCTTAGTCGGCGCAATCTCTACGTTCCTGTACGTTCGTCTCAACCGCAAACGCGCTTGCAAGTGGGCAATCGAGCCATTCGTCATAGTCTCGCCGATGCCAGAGACACCCAGCTCACACCAAGCATCACCCTGTGGCACACATGATTTCTCGCCGCCAAACTCTGCCGCCCATATGCTCCGGCGTTTCTCTTTCGAGACACCTCCAGAACGAAGGAGCATGGTCGATACAACGTCGCCCTCCGTCACTCCCCTTCCTTCGGAAGTAGAGGATATCTACAGTCAGCTGGAGGTGTTATCTGAGGCGGTGGAATCGCTGCACAGGCGAGACTCGTCCATCTATCCCGAAAAGACTGAAGCGCAGCCCGGTTCCCAGCAGCTCTCTCAAGACACGAGGAGGATGCAAGACGACATCGAAAACCTCCGCATGGATATCAACTTTCTCAAAAGTATTCATAGCAGCAGCGGTGGTGGTGGCACGTCTAGACGGTCGAGTAGCCATAGCGACACCGCCGGCGCCCGACGCGCATCCACTGCGCATCTTCCTCCCCGGCCGGTTGAGCTACTGCGCGATCTGGCATGTCTGAGGACAGAGATTGACGAGCTGTTGATGCAGATGCATGTCCACGACTCGATGTCCTCCATCGAGCGTCTCCCGAGCTATTCGTCTCAGCGGACGTTGGCGAACGGGGCCAGGCGACATGGGAGGCGGCAGTCTAATAACGTGCCGTTGCCTCCGTTGCCTCCTCTTCCGCCACTTCCGAATACACCTATCGCACCTGTTTCGGCCGTTTCTGAGCTTTCGGACAAGTAAAGTGTTTCTTTGTTTACTAGGTAGATAATCGTGTTTTCTTGCCGTGGCGGCCAGTCGGTCCTGTGGGGAAGGGACGACAGATCTGAATGTGTATTTTCAGTAGTATGTACACATAATGCACGTTTCAAGGTATATTGCTGTGGGTATTGAGACGGAAGTGTAGCTATTCATTGGCCTGAGAATGCGTCTTTCCCGTTCATACAGTACTTTTACTATCCTACTCTAGCAATAACAGCATTTGCAACACTAGTATGTCAGTTGCTCCCCGAGCTCATCCTCATCGTACGCAATTGCGGGCCTCCTCCCTAATATCTCCGACTCGGCGGTTATTAGTGACCAAGTTGCGCCAAATGCCCATTGGCTCTTCACATATAGACGCGCTAGCCAAATCTGGCCCTCCCATCACCATGGTGGCGGTTCCAGAATCCCTGGTCCAATCAGGCTCGAGAGCACTCTCGCCTCCTCTCGCTCGTACTGGTCCGCCCTGCATTTGGTTTTCTTGAAAAATAACGTCATCTTTTAGTGCGTTGCGTGACCCCAAGCGATCTGATGCGGGCGTGTGACGAAATATGCTACTTAGTTCGCATGGTGTGCGAGTCGGGCACGTCGTATCTGACAGTCATATACATATCCCCTCCCGCCGCATTTCCTTGTCTTATCTTGTAAGAGACGCAAAACTTTGGATTTTTTCTCGTCATTGGAGCCGTAGAACAGATGTACAAATACACAACACGAATGCAGCTGGAGGGAGCATAGCAACTCATAACAAAATATGCGGGGTTAGGGGAGCAAGTGTGAACAGAAGAGTAGGGCTGATTCAACGACCGTCCGCTATCAGTTCGTCTATTCTATCTCCCGGTAACGATGGCTGATGCAAGGGTAAGGTAGGATGGGGTAATGGTATCTAACATGAAGTGTACTCGCCCCAGCGAGTAGATAGGCCTGACGCCTGTACACTTCATCGGAGGAAGTGCGCGGGGTATATGAGGTGCGCAAGGCGGCGATATCAACTAGAACGACAAGTGTTGTCAGAAATGGCAGTGACTGGCGAATGACGAGATATGCTTACCTCACAAGAGCTGCTATGCCGCATCAGGCCAAAGAAGACAACATTCGCTGCAGCGCGGAGCAATCAGCACATGAGTAGCTGCTGCTGCCTCGATGCGCTATCCTGCACCATCCTTGATATTCGCTGACAACTCTCCATGCGAGCGTCGACGAGCTCCGAGAACATCTCGAGGAGCCGCGCACCAGGTTCTGTCGACGGCGCCCTCAATGGACGCGAGTGTCTTGGCTTCGAGCTGGTGTTGCGGTGTGGGTGCGAGTTGATGCCTTCGAGACGGAGGCGCTGCTTGTTTTTCCGGCGCAGCCAGATGGGGGCGCGAACCTCTGGAGACTCATCGGGAATCATGAGGAGGAGGCTGGTGCTCTCGGCATCAGGATCAGGCTTGACATTTATGGTGTTCTGCGACTCTCCGTCGCAGAGCGTGGTTGTGGACGAAGCTGGTGAGGGTGCTCCTTGGAGTTCTTCCGAAGGAGCTGCGCAGAGCAGAGCGGAGCCGTCGATACCCTTGGCGAGGGCGAGCTCGAGAGATGCGCGTGTGTGGTGCACCCAGTAGCGCTCCTGCTGATAGAACGAGCAGAGGTTGTCGAGCATGGAGGCTGCGAGAGCGGCCTTGGGCACCATGGTGCCTTCGGATGGTGAATGAGGAGGAGTGGGAAGAGCACCGCCAATGACGGGTGAAGGCGAACGATACTTCATGTTTGTGATGATAGCCAGGACGATAGGTGGACTGACTGAAAGGCTGAGTAGAACAAGGCGGGAGGGGGTGTTAGCAGGGGGAGAGGAGGGATGGGGGGAAGAACGGGCAAAGTTTTTATAGCACTGGGGATGGGAGGAGGTCTCGACTTTGATTGCTCTCCAGACGACGAGACAGACGGAGAGAACTGTCTGGACCAGCTACGGGCCAATCACAGCGGGCGATGTGACTGGTCCAGACCGAACTCCTCTCCTAATCCGTCATCTGGCCAATCCACGGTCAAAACGCTCAGCCGACCAATCGCAGCGTCCTCAGACGACGCTGGTACACGCCCCATGTTGTCCGCCGCTTGAGCTCGCTGTGGTGGACGTCGTTCTGAAGACGCGAAGCTGCAGCTGGTGGCGGAGAGAGTGCAGGAGACGGTCTGGCGGAGAGAGGGCCCAGACAACGTGGTGGATGGACGATGACCAGGATAGGCAGGTTCCCATCAATTCTCCTCGCGTTCGCCGACGCTGGTTGGCTGAGACAGCGCGTCTATGAGGCGCAACCCTTCCCCAAATAGAGCACAAGTGACGTCACGAGCCGGGCTAAGTTGACCCCGGCTGAGCAGACCGACGGGTTTCGTCGCTGTTCGCACTTCGCAGGGCATGCGGCCAACGAGACCACCAAAGGAATACTGCTACTGATACATTGCGAGAACTGCCGTATGGCACGAGATGTGTAATGGATGCAGTGCAGCTGAATCATCGTATTCTCACCGTCCGTTTCAAAAAACATCGCCCATGGGAAACTTCTGTGTTGGCCAGTCGTGTCCAGGTGTCTTTCTAGGCGCCCAAGTACGGCCTTATACGGGCAGCCAATGGACGTTCAAAACGTCACCTGCCGAGCGCTAAATCAAAAGCTGCCGTGTGATTGGCGCCTTGAGTACCAGGTCGTTACGGCCAACGTCGTCACACCCAATAATCCGTCCGGCCAATGTCTTTCGTCCGCGCACTCTGTCTTTCTCTTCTGCTGCTCGCAACCGCTGTCCCGTCGCTCGTTGTTGCGAACGACAACCCAGACACACTGCGCGTTCTGCACAGAATATACCACCCGTCGCGCCCCTCCGAGCCCTTCTCCGATCGTGGCGTATTCGTTCTCGTTCGCTCTGGAGCGGCTTCAACTTTGCACACCAAAGATACGCGCAACGCAGTCCATGGCGCGCACCTCGTTGCATACGAGACACTTCTAGAGAACCTCCCCAGTCTTGAGGAGGCGTTCCAAAACGTCGTGGACGATCTCGCCAGCAATGGTATGAGCACCACGGAAGCAAGTCAGGAGGTGTTGTATCAGCTTGCACTCGAGCACCCTGGAGACACCCACCACTCTCAGTGGCATGTTTCGTCTGTTAAAGCAGTGAGTCTTCTGGCATGCTAATCAGATCATCCAGCGGCCCAGTCCGCGATCGAGTTCAGACTGGCTGGTCTCACATTTGTATCTTCGCAACTGCATAAACTCAACACCTACTTTCGAGTCTAGTGCCACCTTGCCCAGAGCACCTACGAAGATTTGATACTCCATCTCTCAACAAACACCTCTCTTCCTCCGTTCGCTCTCGACTACTTCGTAGGGCCCATCCCTCACGACGGCTCATGTCCGCCCCTCCCAACACATAAACCAAAATCCGACCCTACTGGAGACGACCAGGCTTCGGCGGAAGCAAATTCCGAGACCCCCCTGGTATCTTTCGCGAACTTGGCGAGACTGAACTCGACCGTGCACGTCAAGGCGCCTCGTGTCCCACCGCTGTGAGTGCCCTTCCACCCCTTTCAGCACAGTACTCTGCTGGTTTCTCCAGTTCCAGTTGTTCGTATATGGCTTGGATGTGCTACCAGGTGGCGTGCGAAGGCCTGTCAATCATCCGCTATTTGTTGCCCCTTGCGTGCCACTTGGTGCCCTTCCTCCTTTCCAGGGCATGTGGGACATCAATGGCTCGTCATCTGGGCCATCGGCTCAACGTTTATGCCGCTGCTCTCGTTTCTTTTAATCGAAAAAGGGCTCGTGTATATGTCTGGACATGTCCGAGGCGCGACTCGCCATCGTGGCGAGCTGCCAGCCCTCCTTGTTTGCAGCCAGTACACCCGCTCATACGCACAGGGAAAAAACAACGTCGGGACGTTTCGAAGCCTACCCATTTCCTTTCAATGCGTGCCTTGACTACGGATGACTGATACACCCCACGTCTGTCCACAGTCCGACACTCAAGACACCGCCACCCGTGAACGCGGAGGGCAACGTCGTGCAGCCAATTCCGGAGAAGTCGTTCTTGCAAAAGTACTGGATCTATATCGCGGTTGGGCTTGCTGCTCTTGGTGCGTCACTTCTTATCGCGAGGCAGTATAGGGAAGCTTGAACTGACGTGGGTGGTTTTTTCTTTTTCTCGCAGCACTGGCACCCGGGCCTCCGGAGGAGGAAGGGCAGGGAGGAGGGCAGAAGCGATAGGCTTATCGTCGTGTGTGTGTGTTAGCTTAGACCACCGATGTTGCTGCGATAAAGATTGTCTTTCAAGACCTTGCACGCAGGATGGCAAGACTTCGGCATCCATCCACGATACCAACCTCACATCATGTTCACCTTCCAGAACATCTAGTGAGTGGTACATCGCGAGACGTAACTCACATATGCATAGCGTTGTCTTCGAGTCTCACGGAGCAGGGTTGTGAGGGGTTCACAATCAGCGTTCACAATCAGCTCGATGACCTCGCGAAAGTCATAAAATGCGCCTATAGAGTGTTCTTCTCAAAGCGGTATATCAATGAGCTCCTTACGGGGCTTGCCATGGAAAAGAACTAACTTCGGGATAGCGTCAACCCCTCTCGCTCCTCTGATATAAGAAACACAACTGCAGCTGGTCACCTTCTACAAAGGCATCGTCCGCGCTCGACATCCTACAGCTATCGTCCGCCCAAAAGGCTCAATATAAGAAATATAAGGATCGCGGATATCTAAATTCATGTTTCTTCTCTTTGAGTCATATACTTATTTATTGGTTACACTTCAATATTGATATATGAGATAGCTACAGCTACTACCCACGCCTAGCCATCACTTGTTATGTGCGACGGGCGAGGCAGCCTTCCTGAAAGGCTCCAACGTGAACTCGACCGCCGAGCACGGGTACCCGATCTCGAACTTCTCGAGGACGGTAGGATGGAGGATGCCGAGAACACCAATCTCCTCGTCTCCGTTGAGGGAGAACGCGTGCTTGAGCGTGTCGAGCGAGGTGCGTTTTTGTGGGCGGCGGTAGTAGATCGTGGCGGCACGTCCGGGGAAGAAGGTGGGATCTGCGCGTGTATGTCAGATAAAAACATGACAAGTAGCAGAACAGACGGCAAAACAAGAAGGGATGAAAACACACGTACCGTTACGCTCCTTGATGTAATACCCATGCGTCGCCTTTGTATCACTGCTCGCGATCCTTGGCACCTCCAGCATCTGCATGGCGCGATCCAACATGCCATGAACCACCTCGAACCCTGCCGTCTTGTTGCACCACACCGCTGCCGCGTGCCGCACGTTCCGAGCCTGTCTCTCCATCTTGGTGTCTTTGATAACGACGTCGGAGGACTCGAAGACTCGGATCGGGAGCGAGTGGGAGCGGTTCTCGCGAATCGTCTTGAGGAGACCTTGCAGAAGGGAGGTGCGGACGACCTGGAACTCGAGCGTTTTGGGGTTGGCAATCCGTACGGCGAGCGTGCCAGGGTCTTTGCGGTTCAGCCAGTCAAAGTTCTCTTCGTGAGAGCACTTGGGGGCACAACTCATTTGTTAGACAAGGGCATGCACCCATAAAATGAAGAGGTAACAAAGAAGGAACGTACGAGGATGAGAGGGAGGACCTCTGTGAACCCGGCGAGAGCCCACTCCCTCCGGATAATGTCGCTCAACTTGCTCAGCTCCAACGGTTGCGCGACTGTGCTCGTGTGCGGGAACGTGTCCGGCAGGTTATTGAATCCGTACGCGATCGCGGCGTCTTCCATCAAGTCGCATTCGTGCAAGATGTCTGGGCGCGTGGGGGGAACTTGTACGGCGACGCTGTCGCCCGTAGCGTCTGACTCGTCAACTGCGGCCGTGAGCGTCATGCGTTCTAGCAATCGTGCGACGTCGACTGCCTGAAGGGTGAGTCCTGTGCAGGAGTTGACGTACGAAGCGTGGGTGGTCATTGGCAGATAGGCGAGGTCAGGTGTGATGCGCTCTGTTCCGTCGGGGTAGATGACTTTGCAGGGTTCGATTCTGTGAGCCGAGCCATGTCTGAGCAAAATCCATGTTGTTGATATGACCGAACGTACGTGAAAGGTTCTTCGCAGTACTCGGAGAACATTGTTGTAATAATGTTGATGACGACGCCCAACTTCGTCTCGTCGGTGGCCGTCACGTCGACCCAAACGTTACGAGTGTCCAGGGTGATCTTGCTGTGGTCGGAGTTGATTATAGGAGGCATGGACGCTACTTGTCGCGTAGAGTCATAGATGATGGGGTATACAGGCGAATCCTTAATGATGGGGAGGTATTTTGCCAAATGCTTCTCCGACTGAAGACACAATGGGTTGTCAGGGCATGCACAATTTGTGACGGATGGAAAGTACCTCATATACAGTCATCAACTCCTCAGCAGTGTACGACTTATGTTTGGACAGTGGAACAAATTGAATGTCTTTCGGCGGTCGCGCTTCGTACGAGAAGGGCGGCTTCAAGGTATCGAGGTCGTGCGTTCCGATAGCGACGAACTGACGCCGCCTGCAAATGTTTTGGTGCAGTTTGTCTTGTAGGTCGATGAAAGATTCGTAGGAACGAGGTGTGAATTTGACGTTACGTAGCACGGCACACGCAAAGTAAGGTCGTATCTGCTTCGTCTACGAATATGGTTATGGATAACGCCGGATACACTTGAGTGTTACGAATGATGGGCTGAATTGAGCAGGCTTACCTCTGGTGCAATCGTTGCTGTGATAAATCCCCCGTCCTTTGGCTGAACGAGCTTGTACTCGGGAGGTTTGTCCCTGCCAAGGAACACACGGATTGCTCTGGCAATACCCTCGATGCACAGCAGATCATATCTATGCAATCACTGCAGGTTACTCTCGTGCATAAATTCTGTCGTCTGTACTAACCGACCTGTTCGCGGGGATTTCAATTTTGAGTTGCTGGTGGTACGAACAGTCAGTATGGCTAAAAGAGGGGAGTGTAGTACACTCCAATGCTGAGAACTCACAGGGCGCTCTGCCGGTAAGCCCTTTTTCTTCAATGCCTCAACCTCCTCCGTTGTCTGCGCGAAAATCATGACACTGTAAGCCATGTATGACGAGACTAGACCTCTTCCAACACAACGTACATCTTCATCCAGTTCAAGTCCAAACTCGAAGAGGAGCCTGTCAAACTCTTCGGCAGCTACAGCCCTATTTCAGTATCCTGGCTGTCAATATGTTCAGAGAAATAGAATACAGTATTTGTAGCCCAGACGATCCCAGAGATCTTCTTTGTCGACAGCGACGGTGGGCATGTTGTTGTTGCTTCAAAGAGCGTTGAGGACGAGACGATGGAGGCGAGGCGAGTGGTAAAGCTCAAGATAACTTGAAGTACAGTCGAAGCCAAGGTGACTCCGATCGCCCTATCTGCGAGATCTTTTGGCGTCTAAGTATGCTCTCCTGAAGTTACTCTGATACTTTCTCTCTTCCATGTACATACACCCTACTACAACCACTCTTTACATGCAGTCGTTCCAATCCTCGAACCTGAGCCCTACAGTTCCAACTGGCGTATCTGGAATCTCCTGAAAACCTAGCCTGGCATAAAAGCTCTTCGCGTTCGTGTTCCTAGGATCCATACCCAACCACAACCTGTCCAAGCCCTTCTCCTCCTTCAAGTACTTCACAGCCCGTCCAATCAATTTCTTTCCCCAACCTTGACGTTGATATTCAGGGAGAATGTCGATGTGTAGATGTGCAGGGCTAAATGCGATCTGGGTGTCCTCTGCGGTATGTGGCTTATGTATCGTGCGAATATAGTGCTTGTCTTGCGGCGTCAAGCTACGCAGGTGAGCTGGAGTGCTCTCAGTGACCTCTGCATCGACAGCAGAGAGAGGGTATTTCTCCCAGTAGGGCGGGAACCAGTCGACAAGACGCGACTGCTCGAAGCCGCGCGTGTCGAAGCTTACTAGGACGTAGCCCACTGCCTCCCCTTCGCCTTTCTTCCCAGGCAACGAGGGATCCACCAACACGAATCCATGGCACTCCGGAAGGTGTACGTATGGCTCGGCGTACATGAGGCCGGGCAGTTCGCCGGCTGAGTGTAGGGACTCGGCGGATACGCCTGCGTCGGCTGTGAGCAAACATATGCGGGAGACGGCGGGTGAGTCAGATGGGATGGTGGGACGAATGAAGAGCTCGGGCGATGGTGGGGATGCATTCGTATCAGCCATGTTTTCTGATATGGAGGATGGCTGACGGACGGATTATGAGCGGTGAGTGTTTATATGATTCTCACGAACGACTCGGACTTGATCCTGATTGTTCTGTTATCGCCAAGTAATCGCAGCGATATGAGATACGAAAGCTTGTCCCATACGACCCATGGTCACTCGAGAAAAGCACATGCAAAGATGTGCCGCAGACTAATGGTGTTGAATCTGACCAGTTGACAGTGTAGGACCTGATTGTATTTCGCCGACGTTCTATGGATGCAATAAACAGAACAGGGACATTCCCGTGACAATACTGTACGGGAAAACATCGGGCGAGCTATAGTAGGTGACATCGAGCTGTACAGCCTGTACTTACTATTAGTGACCAATGCAGTAACAAGTCATATCGAGACTGGCCACAACAATCAAATGCTTACAAGGGCCTCTCACTATGAACAGCTTTACTCGGTATACAGGTGTGGTATAGTCTGTCTGTCTGCGACGCCAGAGCCCCTGTAACCTCAGAGTGGTTTCGCGCGACAGTCACGTTGCCATATGTCACAAAAACCTTCATATCTGGCGGGAGATCACATTCAACTACCTCGACTAAATTAATAACATGGGTTTTGTTTGATTAGTGGCTGTTCCCTATCGCAGTCCGCCACCTACATCTGGCGCTTACGCATCATATCAGGCAATAGTCTTCATTGTGGCGTAAGCGTCTAACACGGACATAAGTATACATCATGATATTCGTGCCCTACGACGGAGCTGACCCGCCAGAATCATCGATAAAGGGAGCCATTATATTTCATACTGACTCCCCAGACTCACTATCCCCTGCCATACTCCCGCTTAAATCAGTGAAGTCGACATCTTCCGAACTGCCGTAGCCAAACGAGATCTCATCGCTCCCATAGTCACTTTCCACACCCTCGACCCCCGCCTCCATCCTGTCAACTCCAGTCACATCCTCTCCGCACCTCAAGCATTGCCAACGAGTGCCACCCGGCCCAGAGCCCGAGGCGTCATCGGCGGTACGAATCATACGACTGGTAACGCAGACGTAGCAGTACACGTGTCCGCAATCTGTGACGTACGGTGTATGTATTGGATGTTGCGGTGGATCGTCCACGGAGCCTTCTGTTGTCTCTGGCGGAGATTTGGAATTCGAAGACGCAGAGTAGATAGGGTTAGACAGTGACGAAAGGGCGTTCGCAGGGTCTGTGAGGTTGAGATTCGTGGATGCGTCTTCGTAACAGATGGCGCATTGGTCGAGGGGGAGTGACCAGTATTTCCCATTTCTTGCTTGAGGTGTTTGAGCCTCGTTGTCTCGCACGGACAGGCCGCATGCGGAGCGTACAGGGGACGGGAGGAGTGTTGACCAGGAGAGTTGTGATGTCAATTTGCCGATGCGTCGACTTAATGCTCGAGTATTGACAAGAGGTAGGAAGAAGAGAAGGAATTCCTGGAGCTGAGCGTAAGGGTGACATACTTTGACATATGTCAACCGGACTGACCGTGAATGCATGCCACACCATCTGGCGGTTCATGAATTCGTAGGAGACATCACGTGTTGTGAGTCGCTGCGTCGATACAAGACGTATTCGCAGCAGACGGTCCGTCAACGTCCGATATCTTGAGCAAATTGTCAATCAAGGACCACCAAAATTTGGCATAAACTGACCTTCCATCCCGTAAAAACGCAACAAAGTTGAGGAGTGCGAATAGAGAGTGCGTAGACTCGAGGCGTGTCAAGAGCTCCCATGCTTTCCGCCGCTTGTCTGATGAAGGTGCGTCCGGCCACGCTTGTGACAGTGCATGCCGTCGTATTCGAGTATGAAGGTATGGTATCAAGAGGGTGATAGCACCATGTGTCAATAGAAGGGCACGTGGCAAGCTGGATGCTAGCACTACGTCAATGTGCACGAGAGCTAACTTTGGAGGACGGACACTGACCTGACGGTGAACCCTTGTGGCCAGGCTCCCAGACATACTTTAAGCCCTGCAGCTTAGCACCGTAGCTTGATCCAGAGTCCCATAGAGAGAATTTGTAGAGTGTGAGTTGAATGAGAAGGGTTAATTCGGGTTCGAAGCGGGCCTTGAACGCAGACTGTGTGTGTCACGTTATCAATGAGAACTGCAAGCATAGAGGTCAAAGCATACGTTTAATATATTGCACGCTTTTGACACTGGTTCCTGCAACACAGCAACCAGTTCTTGATCAAGCAGTTCGGCGTCGAGTTTGCCTATACGAGTGATTCGAGGTGCTGGTGGTAGTTGTTCGTTTAACGACTGCCGTATAGAGACCAAACGTGGTTGTGATTCATCCCATAGTCTCTGCCAGGTCGCTGTGCTTGACGAAGGGTTAGACATCGTCGTGAGATATTGAAGAGCAACAGCGAGGTCGATGAGGACCAACTTCCAAGTTCAACCTCGGATTCACGTGCAGGCATTAATAGAAATCCAGATCCAGATCTGGCGGATTAATCTCTTGACTCGATAATCATTAGCGTTCACCGTGATTCTCCTTAACACAACCTCTGACTCCTCACCCATGGCCGAAGCTATACAACAACTGGTGCTGGACACGCTAGACAAACATGGCACGATCAAGGATACCCGCACGCTTACTTTGCCAGGCCACGCCGATACTGCAGCGAGTCAAGATGCACAGATTATCATCCTCGGTGCACTCAACTCGCTGTCGAGTCGTGAGGTGCGCAGATTAATGCCATGCAGTATCCAAAGGGCTTGACAGCTGAGCGGAGTTTTCTGTAAAGATGATCACATACACCACGCAAGAAACGCTGTCGCATGTACTCACCGCCGAAGGTGCATCGATAGCATTGAACGGGTCGCACGAAGCTCGTGTATGGGCTGCTGTCCCGGCAAAGGGTGAGGGGCAGCCCTTGACACCACAGGATTTGGAGAAGAAGATTGGCGGCGAGGCTGCTAAAGTTGGTCAGGGTCGTGCTTTCAAGAATAAATGGGTCGCGAAGGAGGGCAGCGGACTGGTGAAACTTGTAGGCAATGAGTTTGCATCTGAAGAGTTCTGTAGATATTGACTCGATGGATAGGCGAGCACCATAGACGATACGACTCAGAATGAGATGCGAGAGGTAGACTCGACAGGCACACTGAAGGCAGGAGAGAAGGCACTCGCGGAGCTGAGGAAACGAAAACTGATCTCGCAAAAGTAAAGCATCTCCGTTTCATCAGCAGTCAATTTGTGCTCACAGAGTGACAGAAAGGGTCAATGGTTCACCGTCCACAAGGGGCCAAGTTTCAGTACTTCAACGGCCAAGCCGGAGACGGATCTCACTGTAGACATGCTCACCTCGTTCGTATAACCTCCAGTAATCATCTTCTCAAGACTGATCATCAGCGGTCAGAGGAGCGTGGAAAACATCGAACTTCAAGAAGTACAACTTTGAGTCAGAAGGTATACCGACGACTGGAGGTGCTCTCCATCCGTTGCTCAAAGTACGAGAGGAAATCCGCAATATCTTCTTGGAGATGGGGTGGGTAGATGACTTCGACCAAATTCACGTCTATCTCACGATTTCCAAAGTTTTGCAGAGATGCCCACGTCTTCCTTCGTCGAGTCCGGCTTCTGGTGCTTTGATGCATTATTCGTACCCCAGCAGCATCCAGCCCGTGAGGTCCAAGATACATTCTACCTTTCAGGTCGGTGCCCCTTGCAGTCAAACTATAATGACGGTTGTCCGAAATTAATCATGAAACAGATCCCGCGACTGCTCTGGACCCTCCAGAAGCATACTACAAAACTGTATCCAAAGTCCACGAATACGGAGGATTCGGTTCAACTGGCTACCGCGCACCTTGGTCGGATGCAGAGTCACATAAGCTGCTCCTTCGTACGCATACTACAGCATCTTCTGCTGCAATACTGTGGAAGCTAGCCGCGCGCTGCAGAGGCGAAAAGGATGACCCTGATGTCGAAGCTCTTGCCGCGCACACGGGAAGCACTCGGAAAACAAAAGGGCCTGATGACGGTTTCAGACCAGCGAAATTATTCAGCATCGACCGCGTCTTCAGAAACGAAACCATGGATGCCACACATTTGGCCGAGTTCCACCAAGTCGAAGGTGTGGTAGCTGATCGTGATCTTACGCTCGCAGACCTCATCGGTACGAGGAACTCTCCGCACCAGAATTCTAGGCAGTGCTGATTGCGTATGGCAAGGTTTCATGAGAGTGTTCTTCAAAAAGATGGGTATCGAGAATTTGCGCTTCAAACCTGCTTACAATCCGTACACGGAGGTAGGTAGTTGTGATTTTCGACGCTCGAAGTTCAATTGACCGAAGCGACATCAAGCCTTCCTTGGAAATCTTTGCATTCCACCCGCAACTTCGCAAATGGGTGGAAGTCGGTAATAGCGGTATGTTCCGTCCTGAGATGTTGGAGCCCATGGGATTTCCGAAAGACGTGCACGTTCACGGATGGGGAATCAGCTTGGAGAGACCTACGATGATTCGGTGAGTCTCTTACTGTAGCGCCTTCGTGAATCGACATGCTGACTACAGAGCAGGTATGGCATCAACAACATCAGGACACTAGTAGGACATAAGAATTCGATCGAGAGCGTGGAGAAATCCCCAGCCGTCAGATTCTGAATGGGAAAAGATAGAGTATTGGCTCGCTCTCATGTAACCTTGTCATGCGTTGTATGTAGCGGTATGCATCGAAATGTAAATGTAGATGCCCGACTCAAAACTCTCCCTTGTCCGAGATCTCGACCGTCGTCTTTTGGCGAAGGCTTTCAGAATGTTTCGCTTCGAAGGCCGACGTTCTTCAGCCTAGTGGTCTACCTCACTTGTCCCGTTGAGTTCGGGAATGAAACCAAGCGCTGAAAGATCATGCTCCTCGTTCGGCGTATTTGTACGGGAGTAAACTTCGTCGACAATGTGCGGAAGCGCTTAGGAATGAGTGAGCCTTCTCGGGGAGGACCATTCTGCTTGGAGTTGCAACGCGCTTCAGTGTATCCGGATGGTGACCCTTGGAGTGTACCTATCTCGTTTTAGCAATGAGCTCCTGCGCAACGGGAAAGACTGGGACGAGAGGCTGTTGTAATGCGATCTTAACCAAACCTTTCCAATTTCTGCCGGACAGTCTGAACTGGTCGACCAGTTCTTCGAGAGCGTACGTTCCCGCCGGCGGCTCCTCCTTGAAGGCCTACCATACATCAACTTTAGGCTCGACAGGTCGACATGAATCGCTTTCACTATAGGTAGCCCAATTTTGAAGCAAAATAAATACGCAGTTAGCATTTTGTTTGCGTGCACATACGTCGAAGATCATGACTATCTTAGCTGCTTCGTGTTACTGAGCCCATTTGAAATGAGCCTAGATAACAAGGTCCATGAATATCGTCGAATGGCGAGGAGCATACGCACTTCCAGATAGTGCCTCCATTATATATGTGGAGGTAGGTGAAACAGGAGAAGTCTTATAGAGGATCGAGGGGAGAGGGATTAGCTAGTAAGGCTCGAACCCAGAGGAACTTGAAGAAGTAATGCGGCACGGTAGTGCCAGGTGGAGAACGCGCGTGTCACACTCTGCGCTGAGATGCACGTGAGCGTGACTACTAAGTAACACGTCGCGAATTATAATGTTCGTTTGCACTGGCAGTACAGGACTGTCAGTAAGCGCACCGACCTTCCCAGCTCGCTGCACTCCGCTCTTACAATCTTCACGATGTCGACCAAAGTGACCGATTACCTCACCAAGCAGGTTTTCATCGACAAGAATGTGGTAAGCCGGCTGGCCTATTTGAGCCTACAGCGCATACTTACCGTTGTTTGTTGTGCTCGAAAGGTGACCTTTAGATCCCTCAGCCGCCAGTTCAAAATTCACGTCAACGTTGCGAAAAGGTATTTAACTACTTGATGCAAGTATAGCTACGCGTTACATTCCTCGTCCCTCTAGGGAGCTGGCCACTTTCTACGAGAACACACGATCGACTAAGGAACGTTCCTACGCGACGTACCTCATCAGCGGCGATGTGTCCTACAAACCGACAGACTCATCAATTGGGAAGCAGGACAGCATGGAAGTGGACGGCGATACTCAACGGGTCGACCAAGAGGAGCAGGAGGAGGAGGAGGAGGCGGAGGAAAGCGAGGTGGTTCCACAGCTCAGGATGACTCTCGCCGGTGAACAGGACCTCGAAGGTACGTACTCAACGGATCGCGGCTCGAAAGCCCTCACTTACTCTGTGTAGCTGCCAGATCAAGCTATCTGAGGATATTCTCAGAACACGTATACTGCCTGTCTCCCTCCCCTGTACTCGTAAGTCAGAAATCTCATTGCGTCCCTCACCGCCTCATGGAAGTGATTTAACAGGATGTCGGCCTGCTCTGCGGCCCCTCGGATATAGTGCGCGCTGCTGATGCCAAGCTCAGCCCGGATGAGTCTGCTATACTAGGTCGCATTACAGGACCACATGTGAAAGTATGTCATTCCACTGTCTCTACAATTGCGAGCTTCTGAGCGTGTAAGTTCTAGTTAGGACAGGGTGTCAAGTCCATTGCTTCAACCACGAAGGCCAGGATTCAAGCCACGGCGTCTATTGTGCAGAAATCCGACAATAAGCCGATCGCAGTGAAGAAGGAAGAGTCGATTCATCAGATAGACGAAAAGCCTGTTGTGCCGAAACTTAAGGCTACAGGAAAGCTCGACTTTAGTAGGGCTAAGGTCAAGACAAAGTCGGAGGAAGCCGGTGCGAAAGTCAAGGCGGAGAAGTCTGATAAAACGGTGGAAAAAGTCGAGTCCAAATATACGAAGCCGGGTGGAAAAGCCGATGCGCCTCCTTCAAACTACTTTTTCGGGCCCAAGCTGGCGAACAGAAAGGAGGGAGAAGGCAGCTCTACAAGGAATAAGGTGAAATCAGAACAGCCCCAACCCACGGAACCTGCCGTGAAGGTCAGGATACCTACATGGTTTCACGAATTGATCCTGACATCTATGCTGCAGAGAGGCTTGAAGCGCAAGTCCACGCTGCATATAGATAGCGACTCGGAACACGCACCCCCACCAAGCTCACGCGCACCATCCAGCCCACCGTTAACGAGCTCTGAAGACAAACCCGACTACAAAGTGAAAGGCAACGCCATTGTTTCCGACGACGACGAGTCCGAACCGCAGCCCAAACCGAAAGCGAAGGGCAGAACAAAATCCGTGCTCGACTTTGACTTCGAAGACGTACCTTCACAATCTGAAAGGAGTCTCAGGGCAATGATGGACATTGACGATGGTACGTCACAAACCCGCTCAACGTTTTTCCGATTTAACTCTCCGAACAGACAAGGTGGAACGGGTTGCCCGTGTTCGGACGACTGTGCGAGAGTCACCTGAGTCAGGAGACGAGCCACCCGACGAAGATGTCGTTATGGCAGACGATAGTGACGTTCCGCAAGACAAGCCCAAGCGTAAGAAGAAAGCAAAGAAGATAATACCAGTCGGTAGAAATGGTTTGAAGAAGAAGCGCGTAGTGAAAAGTCAAACGATGATGGATTCGAAGGGGTATATGGGTAAGTTGCATACTCCCTGTGCGAGGAAGCTCTGCTGATTTGACGTGAATAGTGACGGAAGACTACTCCGAGTATGAATCTGTCGACGAGGAGGAACCAGAAGAGCAGCTCAAACCCAAGAAGTCTACGAAGGCTAAAGGCGCGGCGACATCAGAGGCGCCTTCCAAAGCCCAGGAAAAGGTGGAGCAGACCAAGATTGAGAAAGAGCCTCGCAAAATACTCAAGCCTGGTGGTCTCAAACGGGCAGGTTCATCTGGCTCAAAGCTAGCGCAGAAAGGCTCATTAATGAATTTCTTCGGCAAGAAGTAGCTACTTTCACATCGATGTATAGGATGATAAGATGCGTAGATGAGTGCATTGTATAGAAGGATAAGCGACTCTTCGTGCTTCGAAATCTAGTGGCTACCGGGCCCGCGACTAGTCAGCTCGTCATGGATTTGCTTCAGGAGGGTGGGATCCGCTTTAGCCAGATACGTGTTCTGCAGTCTTTGCGCTCCGCCGCAGGCGACCTCCGCTTGTTGCAGCTGGGCAGCTACAAATGCTGTGAGCTGCGTTGTTCGGACTGGGTCATTTTCATATGCCTGGGCCAACAAGTCAGCAGTATTTGTCGCACATTCGCATGAACACCTACCGCCTTTCTTCGATCATACTCCGCAGTTCCTTGTGTGCCACGGTAGAATGTTTCCGGTACTGTATCCCAGTAAAGTCGAAGGACTGGATCGGCATCACTACGAAGCATAACACAATTAGTACCCACACCACCGTGACCACTTGACCCTCACTCATCCGTTGCAGTCACAGTTTCTCTTATTTCCCCGAAGACATCTAGCCACAGATTACAGATCTCGGTCGGAAGACGGTCCAAGACGCAATGTTTTCCAGTTGAGACCAGGCTTGCAATGCCCATTGCGGTAAGTTTTCTGTGTCTTGGCTCGGACATGTTGTCGAACTACCAAAAGCTTTGTCAGCCGTAGAATATGAGTTCCTCGACCCTCACTTACTCGTGTCCACCACTGATCGAGTATAGCTTCCCACAACTCGGCCTCCTTGGTCTGCGTTGTTGACGCCATTGCTGAGACGAGCTGGAGAAACATATCTTTGTCTGCCAGCGCAATGCGGGCCAGCATATACACATACTCCGTAAGGAGCTCAGTGGCGATCTGTGTGATATTCAGACAACTGAAATGTTTACAATACTGAATATGTTCACCTTGTCTTCCTTCAGAGCGGTCACCACATATGCGAAAAGGTCGGAGACGTACAATGCTTCACCCCATGTACTGGAGGGAGCTAGTTGCACACAGAGCTGTATGGTGATTGCCATGTCCTTAACGTTCAACTGAACAGCTTGATCCATGCCCTTGATTAGGGCACGGAATAAATCTGACGCGCAGAACTATTCGCGCATTTGCATAGGACTCGCGCTTGACGACATAATTATAGCGTACCTGCAGCATTCGTGGAGCATCCAGTAAAATGTACGAATCTATGACACCGACAATCTTCCCAAGCAGGTCAAAATTGTCAGCTAGCAACGAGATCCCCAATGGGACAAGTTCAAAGAGGGTGACGCCGCTACTGGCATCATCGAGCGCATTTGTATTGGATAACGCCGCTTGCCACATGATGAGAGCGTCTTCGTCCAACTGTGCTTGTGCCTACATACGTCAGTCTATTAGTTCAGCGCCGATATTGACAGACGGCAATACTTACCCCTGGCGTAAAGCTTTCCTTGACCAAGGGTACGACTAATGGAATCAGAGTCGATGATTGTTCCTTGGAGGCCTATAAGAAGATCAGTGTCGCAAGAGTCATGAATGCATACAACGTAATCACCCCCAAGAGCTTGCTCAATGTCTCAAGAAGAGCTCCCTTCATGAGCCATTCCTCGCCAGCGGCGGTCCCTATGTCAGTTCATAAACACCTGTTGTATTTGCGAGGGTCTGATTACGCACATAGCTGCGGCAAAGGCTGCGCAATGCTGCCAATCAGCGGCACAATCTTCGGAGTGATTATGTGAGTCGCTCTAGCACGAGAAACCAAGAGGACTTACATGGGTATCAGCTCGCTCAATTACCGTGTTGAGGCTACCCAGAATACGACGTTTACTTTCCATTGTATCAGCTTCGATCAAGAGCCGTACGAGTTCGTTCACAACCAGAGGCAGGTAGGGAAGGAACGGGCCCATCTCGAAGGCGATGGTCTTTGACCTCTCGTCAGTACTTCGTCACTCTCAGATTACTGGATACGCACATCAACGCACTCCCTCAATGCCACGGCTGCTGTCAGTCGTACTACAGCATCGCTTCCCTCGCTTCGGTCTTGCAATAGATACGCAAGGACCTCCCACACCTTGGAATTATTCGGAGATGCACAGTCACTTGAAATCCATTTCCCTATCAACCAGGCGATTCTCCGTTTGATGATCGGATAACTATTGAGATATCCATTAATGCTGTCCGTACACCTGTGCACAAATTACATGCGCACCTCGAGTTTGTTTCTCTAGATTCCGGGAGGAGTGTTGTTTCGAGCCATTGTTCAAATGGGATTTCATCTTTGAGACGCGTTGCGCATCGTCCGACAGCGCAGTACATTGCTTCTTTGTGCAGTATACTTGTAAGATCGGTGGCTGGTTGTGCTAGAGGCAAATTAGCTCTTCCTTATCGCGGTCAAGAACAGCCTAAGTACGTACAGACTATTTGCTCGAAGGAGGCGCGGAGTAATGGCACGACATATTGCCGGTACTGCTGTGCTAACGTCATGAGAACCCGCTCACCACACGGCTGGAGAATATTTGAGTTGATCTCCCTGAGTACCAGGCGCACAGAACACTTACCCTCAGCTCGAATTCCCAAAGGTCGTTATCTCGCTCTTCCATGTTAACCCACTCTTCGGGATCCATCATCCAGCCTTCGAGATCGGACGGGTCTAACGGAATGAAACGAGTGACGAGTAATTTCACCGCGTCTTCTACAAATGGCTGCGACAGTACTTGTGGTGAAGAAGACATTAGCCATGTCACTTCAAGTGCGAGACTCACACTAACCTTGCACGCTCGCAGAGCCATCCTTCCGAACCGGGGCCCACTGGGCTAAGCTTTCTTTGAATAGGACCATCGCCTGAACCAAAAAGCGTACAGGGAATACAGCCGTAGAGGAATCTGAAAAGATGTTAAGTGTAGGAATCACTCATGGCAGAGGCATGAAATCGAACCTTGGATGTAATCAGGAGGACCACTGGTAGCTTGGACGACCTTGCTCCAGTAATACAGTACAACATCACCGCACCCGGGTAGTGCAACGAAGCGCGGTGTATCCAGCTGTTGTAAGCGACGAAAGAATTTGCCGAATAAGCGTACGTGGCGAGTCAGGGTAACTATGGAAGCCTCGGTCTGTGAATTAGGGGGTATTGGCCCTGACCGGAGGGCAGACACAAGGTTTATTCGAAGTTCGGTGATTGTTTGCAGCTGCACGGCTGAGTCTTGAAAAAGTCGTAGGATCTTGTTTCTCGTCAGTCACGTTTCAACGTAAGAGGCGATTGGCTCACCCAGGGCTCGAGATTGGCCATCGACGACTGCCCGGATGTTTTAGTCCGCGGCCACACCCACGTAGCAGTTTTTACCACGCATTTGAAGATTAAATGGGTGATCAGAATATCTTCCGCAGTACGCGGGTCGCTGACGGTGGTCGGATTCAATCTGGTAAGGACAACCGCGGCCACAGAGTAGTAATTTTGAATAGCCATGTGTATTTGCTCTGCAATCTACAAGAACTGAGCACTCACTGTATAGGTCTTTATTACGATCCTACTCACCTTGCCCATAGTTTTGATGCCGGAAAGCATTTTGATCTGGACGAATTCCTTCATGATTGCATTTGTGGCTTCAAGGGCTCTCCGAAGCGATACGCTGGAGTGAGCGTGCGTCGTGGATGTTACCCCGTACCTGAGACTCATTTCGGTCTCAATAATACCAAGCAGCTCCGGAAGAAGTGTGGGCCTATAAAGTTATTGGTAAGCTGCACGTAGCAGAAGAAGTCAGAGGTTACACGACCATGTTTGTGGAAACTCTTGTCGGGCGATTTTGGCCAATATCAGCTCGTTACATTCTGCAATCTACGTGATGAATATATTGAGCGTTGATCGCATTATATGACTGCAGGAGCTATATACAAGCCCACTCTTGTCTCTGGACTGTCAAGCCAAGTACTCACCACGTCGTCCGGTTCGTTCAAAAGCTCCATAAACCTTCGTCTCATGTTGGTACGTTGCTGGTCATTCAAGAGTCTGCTACAACGATAAGTAGAAGTTATTACAGCCGGTCACACGTATGCGCACTTCCTGGACTTCCAATGTCCCAACGAGGAGTTCTTGAGCTGTATGATGCTTTGTTGTCGCACCTGCAGCGGAAGACCTCGTTGTGCAGCGATTTCGGACAGCGCATCGAACGTCCCCGCCATCTCAAGCATCTCCTTTAGCCTGTCGGAAGATGCCTTAATCTGTGCTGGATTCTGTGATGTTGCCGCACAGATGACATTGTAAACCTCTTCTGGAGAAACATCTTGGGGAGTTGCGCTGGTGGGATTGGGAGGTGACATTAGCCTGCGTCGAGGTTGAGAAGGAGTAAGGGCTGGCACGGTCCACGCAGCCGACCTGTCTAGCAAAACGCGCGTGCTCACTGAATTGTCACACCATTAAATGAGGACGCGTCGCGTCACTGCCTGTGTCACGCGTTTCCTAGTTGCAGTCTGTCACACTCTGGCCAGCTTCATTGCTCTATGCGCCGCCTGGCCGATGTCACTGCATCGTTACGCTCAGTAGTCCTCGCTGGTAGCTCTCAGATCAGGCTACCAGCTGCACGTCCCCCAGCAATTCTTGCATCAAGTGCCCGTCCTATGTCCTCACATGCAATGCCCCGAATTGGCTATCCCCCGGATGACGAGGTTGTTGAAGACTCAGAGGTCGAAAGGGAGGAACAGAGGCTGCAGAGAAAAATTAAGAGAAGGGGGCTTAATCTCAACCCCAAAACCAAACGACGCATCGAAGCTACTAGTCAAGACTCGGCGTCGACGAGAGGACAGACACAGGATCGGGAGGTTATAGTCATCTCAGGTAGTTTACCCAGTACTTTTCTGAGTCCCGATGTTGAACATGGTGCTACAGATGACAGTACTGACGTGTCGCTGGGCTTTCAAAAACATGTACCAGTCGTGCTCGAGCATCCTGGCATCATGCCACCGCCGGGGTTGGAGGCTGATGATAGAACCTGGTCTGAAGGCCTCGTCTTGGTGCGGGACGGACACCTTGCAACGAACAATAGAGGTGTGTCACCAACTCGTCTGTTCGCACCGCTCTCATCACCATGGGATGCAGGTCAAAACCCTTCCGCTGTAACCCCTGACGTCCAAGCGATATCCCAGAACTGCCACCCTACGGTGCCCAAAGAAATAGAATCTCCATCCGATTCCTCAGAGCGTAGAAGCTCTGCTGAACGGATGCCCAAGATCCCCAGCTTTTCCCGATATGCGTACACAGCATCACGGTCGTCGTCTGTCTCGGTAAAAACGCGTCCCATCATATCCAGAGGAGCCTCCGGTGTAGCTCGCAACTCTCCCGCAGCTGACCCGCCTCCGGCTGCTAAGTCACATCGTTTCACAACCTTCTCTGACGCAGAGCTGACGCGTCTATTGAGATGCGTCTCATGCGGCTCTTCCTGGACTTCCCGCAAGACCGTCATACAGAAGATGAAACATATACAGGCTTGCTCAAGAAAGAACAAGCTCGACGACGGCACGGTCACATCGCTCATTCATGACGAACTAAACAAGATCGCGGTCGTGGAATCTAATGCAGCTGCGCTTGCAGAAAAGGCAGAGATAGCTGCACGAACGTTACTGGACAACGCAGTCCAGGACGTTGTTCCGAAGAAGAAGGGACGTCGTCCAAAAGTTCTGGAAACCGTCAAAGAGCTGTCTGATACACGACAGAGCATTCTCGAGCGTGCGCGAGTTCTGCTGCAGACCAAGTCGGTATCTGCTGAGCAGCCTGCGGATCTTCCATCCACATCGAGCATCCCGTCATCTGCCCGAAGTCATCCTCTTACCCAACCTTTCGGCCAAAGCTCTCTGGCACTGCAATTCTGTTCTAAAGCTCCTCCTATTCATACACAACTACCCGTCTATGATCCCAGTCCTTCAGATGCGCGAATTCCCCGTGCTCCCGAAGAACTCATTAACAGCCCTCCAAGGACACAGACCTTCGGCGAAAGCAATTTAGCCAAGCAATTCCTGCCAAAAGCTTCTTATGTCGACTCAGACTCTTCGCCTATATATATATCTAGTCCCCTAGCACAGCGTAATCAACCTTCGGACACCATCGAGCTTTCTCCTACTCCACGCCGACGCAAACTTCCGGAGGTCACCGACCTCTTTTTAGGACGATTGCCACCGGAAAGGGCTGACCGAAATCGCGATCACAATCCTGTAAGTATTCGATGTTGAAATAAGTGGCTTTTACTCATACTGTTAGGGTTTCACTCGCTCGTCTTGCCTTGACTTTAATCGATATGATAGCGAAAGCGAAGTGGATCTTCGGTCTCGTGCGCAGGCGATAACGCGTCCAGAAAACGGCTTTCAGGACAGCTCTCCTCTCCAGCAATGGGTGTCTCTGAGTTTTCCGAAGCCGAAGACCGGTTTCGTCTGGAATGCTGACCCAGACGGAGTCCTGCAATTGGCACGCGACGAGCAACAGCAGGCTCAGACATCGGACTGGCAGCGAGACGACGCTATTTTACATTACGAACCGGACGACTGTGACACTCAAAGGAATTTTCGCCGACAGTTTTCTTCTTCTCCTTCGCGCAGTCCATCTCCACAAAACCTGCCGCTCATCTTAGACACGTCCAAGAGCAAGGGCAAGGGCCGGGATGTCATCAAAAAGAAACCTGGGCGGAAACCTAAAGCCCCATCTTATGGCCTCAGTTCTGATTCCGATGTCCGCGCTCCTACACGTTCTCAGGCGAAGAAGGTTGGGAAGCTTCGCTCGAAAAAATTGCACGATGCCCCATCCAGGTCGCAAGCGGTAGCTATGACTGATGATGAGTTATTTGCGGCACTGCAAGATCGTATACAACATGATGTTCCACTTTACCTTCGCATTCTACGTTACGAGGTGTGGAAAGCCTTTCTTTGCACCCCCGATCTTGACAATAAGTGCACTGACGGTATACCATCAGCCCATTCGGATTGACGTTTTCCTCAAGCTCGCAGCGGATCTGGGCGTTGCTTCCACGGGTTTAAAGCTCCGCGTCCGAGCTTTCCTTGACAAACAGGCGTGTCTTTCCTCCAAAGCATACTCAGCAGATGTTGACTGTTCCTTTGCCAGGCCATCCATTTTTGCGACGTCGATACTTCCAAAAGTCGCACGAAGAAACGCCGTTAATAGATTCAGGACCACCACCAGACTACACGACGCATCACATCACTAACATTCCGCCTGTTGAAGGTCAACTATTACTATACCAATATTTCTATGTAGTCTATGATGAGATAGATAAAGTATCCACAGTTTAATGCGCTCTACAGCGCAAAGTCGGAAAGCCCAGCGACTTCGATCACACCTCCCACGAGATGGAGACTTCCCGCAACAAGGATATCGACGGGCTTGTCTTGCTCTCGGACGATATTGATCGCGTGCTCGATGGATGGTAGAACGTGAATCTGGTCGTCCGGGAATGTAGGGATTATGCCGCGCCATGCGTTCGCTAGCTCGTGTTGTGTCTTGAGTTGGGAGAGCTCTGCCTCGGAGAGGGACTTGGTCGCGAGGTCTGGTACAGGGCTTCATTAGCGATATGCGCGTCTCAGAGGCACGGAGCCACGTACCTCCTTTGAATTGTCCGCTGACATACGTGACGTTAGAACAAAAGATAACGTGGTCGAAGAACTGGTTTGGTTGGTCGTCTCGTTTATGCAGTCGCAGCTGCAGTGCAAGTCTTTCGAACATGGCACCCAGGAATGACGGTCCTGATCTTCCACTCGTGCAATTGAAGATGAGCACGCGGAGAGGGCGTAACCTAAGGCCGCGGTCAAATGAGTCAGGCAGCAAATATAGCAGAGGGACCGTGACGTACGATTCGTGCCTCAGAGCTGCAGAAGGGTCGACGAACCATTCAACGCAGCAATCCAAGCTTTCAAGGGTATGCGCGCCGTCCAGGAACCACGTCTGGTCATGGTACTTCGGGTCCGGGACCGTTTGACAACGACCTGGCCATTTGGCATTTTCCAAAGCTTGCGCGTACGCAGGGGAGAGTGAGGTATCAGGTTCGACTTCGGATCGGTCTTTCAAGAACCTTCTCGCCAGGTGAACCGCGAGGTTGGCGTTCTGATACTGATGTATTCCGGGAAGCCCAAGCTTGAGACTGCGAACACCTTCTACCTCTGGGACCACGACGAACTCTGAGCTGCGGAGTTCTGCCGCTCGCTGGCGGAGGACTTCAAGACCTTCTGGCGGTTGAGGGACGGTGAACGCAGGAACTCCAGGCTGCGCAATTATTGTGAGTATTGATGTCAATACTTTGGGGGAGTAGAGCTATCTGTTTCGTACCTTGTAGATCCCACCCTTTTGCCATGCAATTTGCTCCAGAGTTTTGCCCAAAATACCTACATGATCAATCCCGAGGGCGGTGACACCAGTAACGACGGGTTTCGGCACGATATTAGTGCTATCGTACATGCCGCCTACGCCTACCTCTAATATTGTAGCGTCTACCTGAGAAGAGGATGTTGAGGAGGACTTGGTGTCTTTCTATCCCACACTACATACCTTCAAGGTTAAGAATGCATGCCAACAGACGAGTGTCATGAACCGAAAGTATGCAGGTTTGGGCAAGGTTTCTGGATTAGCTCTCTATGGGTGCTGTATTTATGGTCGATCTTCGTGTAGGGCTTCGTGCGAACGTACTTTGTCGTTTGCCTCCAGTCTATCCCAAACCTCGAAGAAGAACTTGGCGAATAGTTCTTCAGAGATCGGTGCACCATTGATTCTGATACGTTCGCGAACCGCCACCAAGTGAGGAGAGGTATATAGACCTATACCTCATGAGTCCTAAGCTATTGAAGCACCGAAATGCTGTACTCACCGACATTCCAGTCTGGTCGCATCTCTCTGATAATCGAGTTCACGAAGGCGCACGTCGAACCCTTGCCCTTTGTGCCCGTCACATGTATGACATTGAGTCTGTTCAAATCATCGGGCTACAGAGAGTGAGGGTGGGCCATCTGAACGAGTCCTGATATGTACGCACCGAATAGCCTATCCTGCCCAGATACTCGAGCATTTCCGGTATGGCGGTAGTGCTGAGCCTACCGCCCGAGGCTCGCGCCGCCTCTATGGTTGCTGCATTACTCTGCAGGGAGTTCAGCTGCTCGACGGCGTCGCCGTATGTCCTTGAGGACATGGCTCTAGCAGCAGCTGGATGGCGGAAGCGGCGGGAGGTGGTGAGCAAACGGAGGAGACAAGTCATCACCTGTGCATAGCTTTATTATCGACGCCCACCGCTCAGATGGTGAGACAATTCCGGAATCCTAGTGCAATTTTTTCCCTGGCAAAGCGCGAGCAGACAGCACAGAATCCGAGGCGAACACAAGAGAGCAATCAAACAAGCGCCCCCAGCGCTGACGCGACCTCGTCCACAACGTCCACCGTCGTACTTCCGCTGCAGCTCGTTGAGAGTGCCCAACGTCCACCATCTCGCCCGCTCTTCATTCATGCTCCGGAACGTCTCATCCTCAATCAGGCATGCCCCGTCGTCAATCCTCGTTCGCACGTCCACAGTCGCCAAACATGCTTCTACCAACTCTACACCTACTCCATCCATGTTCGTAGACCTGCCATTACAAGGGGGTGTCGTTGAGCATGAACAACACAAACCTCCACGGAGGTCTCCATACACGCCTCGGTCGCTCTCACACCAACACAAAGCCCATTCGTTCCAGTCCTCAGACCAGGACACATCGAATCACAGCAGTTCCCAGCTTCGAACGTCCTCTCAGTCGCCGGACCAAAGCAAATCTCGACAGCTCAAATCTAAGCAGTGGACTCGAGATGAGTCTCGGTCTTCAGACCAGGGCAACCTCTACCGAAGCAGACCCCAACCACGAATCCGATCTATCCCTCACTCGAAAGACACGGACGCGGAAGGAAGCAAGCCACTTCTCCGGCCCTTTGTGCTACTACAAAGGTTGATGAAACTTTGCGAGGAAGGCAAATACGACGATGCGGTCACTTGTTTACAGAACGTCCCTCTCGATGCTCAGAATGTGGTAGTGTGGAATAAACTGATCGCGGAGGTGATGAGGGCTCGGAAATTTCAGCTCGCACATCGACTGTTCACCGATGTGAGTGTCCGTTTTGATATCGTAGGGAGCGTTCTCACTCGCCAGTAGATGAAACGGCGAGGTCACGTCCCTACAAGCTACACGTACTCTGTGATGATGAGAGGTTATCATGAGATAGATGATTGGGAACAGTACTCGAAGCAGTTGAACAACGTGCACGACATCTTCGATGCGTTCCTCAACCACGCTAGGAAGGTCAAGGACACCAGTCCCCGCAGTCTAGAACTTTCCACTATTCCTTTCAACATATATCTCAGCATTCTCGGGAAAGCACAGCTGCATCAGAAAATGCTAGATGTGTTCACCGACATGCATGACAATGGACCACTGATACCCGATGGCCGCACGTACACCAACCTACTTCATCAGCTGTACGAGCGACGGCATATTCCTGGGTTAGAGGGACAAGCTCCGGTGGCGAGCAAAAACGCGTCAGACGCCAAATATTTGTGGAAGCAGTGCCTGAAGCAAGCTGAGAAAGGGACATTGGATATAGATGCTTTCGTCCTCTCAAACCTCATCAAAATCCTTAGCAATGGTCGTCCGACTGACCAACTCGTCGCGTTCGACATCGTCCGGGACTACGTTGGTCTTTCGAAACCAGGCGAGGCTCCCCTGAAGCCTCGCGTGTCTCTCACGCCTGTTCTACTATCCGCGATACTTGATCTGTCGCTGTATGCTTCGAAACCGAAGACTTGTATACACTTCGTCCAGCAGTTGATGGACCGACCTGTACCATCCGGAGCAAGCCCAGTACTCGAGTGTCAGCACATGCGCCAAGTCATCACAGCCTACACGAGCCTCTCCATCTTGGGATCTCTGGGCGAATCGAAGCAGAGCTTGGAGATCATCGAATGGATGCTTCGTCAAGGCCTCGACGACCCGGAGTACGAGTCGAGGATCCGCCCTGACCTGAGCCTCTATCGAGCAGCGTTTGCCTGCTTCTGGCGCGGGAAGGATTGGGCATCTGCCACACGTGCCTTTGAACTTATGACTGGATACAGTGCCGAGGACTTCCGCGATGGTCGCTCTGGCTCTCCAAAACCACCGTTACGTTCATCAGGCAAGTTGATCAATCCCGACGGTAGCGTCCTAGCATCCATGGCTCGTACTGCCCTTGCCACGCGGGACCGCGCGAACATGCGCCAGTGTCTTCGTATCCTCGACCACTTCAATACTATCGGAATATTGTCGTCGTTCAAAGATACGGATTCTATGGCTAGTAACGAAGGAAATGAGAAGAAATGGCTGGAAGTTAGACTTAGTAAGAACAAGAAGAAGAACGCTCTCTCCATCATCAAGCTCGCGGAAGCAAGTAATGGGCTAGTGAATAGCACGTTAAAGAAAGCTTCGCCATCTCAGTCCATCGACGATATACCGGACAACATAGGCAGCTCGCGCTTTTCCCCGGAGTCAGAGGAACAAAAGCGGTGGCACTCGCTGAGGTCAAAAGCCGCGGCTGTGTTGAAGTCAGCGACCTACATTCCGCGCGACGATGGTAACCATCTAGGAAGCGAAGCGGGCTTGAATGCGATGTCGAAGCATATTGACGACACGATGGATAGTCGCTATTCGAGATCTATTTGAGGTCAATACATACATTACTTATAGCCTACCCATGAACCACACGTTAATCCCACGTACTGCAATTGCCTCCCAGACGGCAAGTCATGACGTGTCCGCTACATTCCTTGCTACTGAATTATAGATGACGAGTTCGTCGAAGGTGACAAGGGAGCCACCGAAAATGTCCAGCGCACTGAAGCAGCTAAAATGTGAACAGGAGAAGCGACTGCCTACGGTAAGGGAACGCACCTTCCAAAAGTCAAGTCGACTTTCCCCCCAGACAAGTCGTCCACCAGCTGGAGATCAGTCACAGCTGCATTCCTCCCGGTTGGCTTGCATTCAGGTAGGATGGGACGAGAGAGACGTACATTTCGCACCGCCAGCGTATGTCGTGGGTATAGTGACCCATTGACCCAGCTCTGCTCAAGATCAGTAACGAGGAAAATGCGGGTGGTTTATTAGCAGCCCTCACTTCGGACAAGGTCCTCGTCGATGCCGTTACAAAGGCCTTCGACGTCCGCGGCATGGATGAGGAACTCGTCGCAGTATTGGGACAGCTCGTCGAGGGACTCTGAGGCAAGCCATCAGCGGCTCAGTTGAGCTTGTAGTACTCGAAACATATCGTACCTTTGCAAACCTCCATTTCTGTGATAGTCTGCCATGTGTTCATGGCCACAAACCATTTGGTGCCTTTTTTGCGACAGCTGCAATTGTGGGTGTTCGACTGGGATGGAACCTGTTTTTGACGAACATGTGCGCAGCGTACCTCACGTCGACTACAAGTCGTCCTCTACCGACGATAGAGGAGATTCTCTCCAGTCTTTGCAAAGAGAACTCCGCATCTGGGAACAGATACGATGTCACAATCACCTAGAACACGAGAGTGGGAAATATTTATTAGAGCTGTTCAGGATAAAGCTTAAAAAATGGACCGTTCTACTTTACTTGCACCGTGCTCAATCCACGCCAAGCAATTTTCGTCGTTTATACCGCCACCAACCTGAAACTCACCTTCAAAGCAAAAAACTCATCAGCTCAAGTCTCGAGGACGTTCACACTGTAACATGCAATACCTGGCCACACGCCCAAAGCCTCCTTTGCAGCCTCCCCATTCCCTTTACCCAGCATTATGACATGACCGCCTCTCAATCCGTTCCTTTTGTATAGCTCCGCGTAGTATTTTGGTGGGCGGGTGGCTACAAAGTTTGTTTTGAGCGTGTCTTGAGCTTCGGTCAATGTCCCGCCGACGATTTGCTTCACCTGGCCGTCGTGCAGGTCGATGCACGGTCTGAACGATGTCCTGCGTGGCGCTTTTGGAGGTATGAACATGAGTGTATGGATCAAACGTTGGATCTGCACAAGCAAAAACTTCCGATTCTCAGATTCGAGATGTTCGAAGTTATGTAGTGATATGATTACACGCATCTAACCGACCCCCTCACAAAGGGTTATGGCAAGCACCTGGCATCGTTACCCAAGTGGGAGACTCTGGTCACGCTCTATTCGCACACCACTGAGGGGAGGAGGTGTCCTTATCCAATCCACGTTGCTTATGCGGTGTGATGGTTTGTAGTTAGCTCTAGTGGTGTATGTTCGGCTGTCGTGCGCCCCTGGCTTTTGCTGGCGCCTTTCAATATTTATTGGGAAAAAAAAAAAGAAAAAAAAAGATATAGATACCAATGCACGCATGACGCAACACTTCCCACCAGTCCTGGCAAGAAATTTCGTCTCACCAAGTGAGGCATGCAGTGATGAAGTAGACAAAAGCTTGCTAAATGTTACAATGTCATATTCCGTTGAGGGATTGAGAGAAAGGGATTAATACGACATCGACCGCTCCACAATTCCAGTCAACAGCTCTCTGCCATCCTCACCCGCCACATCTCCAATACCAGGCGCAAGATCCAAAACACGACGTTGAGGCAGAGTGCCCTCCACAATCTTGGCGATATCAGCGTTTGTGTACCCGAGAGCCGTCAACCCTCGCGGGACGTCGATACTATCGAGGAAGCGAGCGATTGCCTCGTACAGGTGAGCACCGATGTCCGCGTCCGGGATGGCAGCAATCGAAGGGTCGGTCTCTGTCGTGCGTTTGAACACAGCGAGAGCCTCGCGATGCCGCGAGGGCGCAGACGGAGCTGTGAATTGAAAGACTGCGGGGCCGGTGATCGCAACGCTTATGCCGTGGGGTACAATTGGATGGTCGACCTTGTATCCGGGGTGTTTCCATTTAGGACCTGTCTTGTTGTATCCTGAAATCTACACGAAACAAACATGGTCAGTGGCTGTGAATTGTTGACGAGATGCAAGAGAGTGGCCGCACAGGATAGCTTATACCGTGGCACAAATGCACACCGGCGTTGCCGAAGCCAATGCCAGCGAAAGACGCCGCAAGACTGTGAGAGTAGTCAGCCAAAGTAGCCGTATAGAGGAATGCAGCTTACAGCATCTTTTGTAAAGCTTCATGATCGTCTTGGTTCTTCGCAACTCGAGGGAGATACTCCACTGTGGTCCTCAGTGCCCACATCGAGAAAATGTCTGCAACGGGGTTACTTCCTTGGTATGCGGGGCGCAGAATAGGGTTGGAAGGCCGCGGAGAACGCTCGGTATAACTAGGAGAAGTGGACAATGAGTGAGTGCTGAGAAGCCATTCGGGTAGTACGTACGGGATAGCAGTGTAACTCTCCAGACTGTGGAACAGTACGTCAAGTCCAGAGCTGATGTGGATTTCTGAGGACCTTGTTAACAGCTGCATATGCAAAAGTTTACTGGATGACAGGTACCTCGAGAACATGATCGCGTATTAAGAGTATCCACTATGCCGAGCATGGGCTTCATTGCACGGTTTGCGATGCCGGTCTTGAAGTTCATAGAAGTAATGTCGAGGATGGCTGTTCCCGTTGTCTCTGCACCAGTTCCGGCAGTTGTTGGCACTGAAAGCCATGCGATCAATCCTTAACATATAAGTTGCGTGGGGAAAGGCATACCAGCAATCAAAGGTCTAAGCTTTTCAGTGATGGGGAGACCCTTGCCAACAGGGGCATTAATGAAGTCAAACAAATCTGCATTTTTATAAACGGTAAACCTGCGGCGGTGTCAATTATGCTACAAGATTGCATGCCATGAGAAAACGTACAAGTTCGCGGCTTTCGCAGTGTCAATCACGCTTCCTCCACCGACGCTACAAGCCAAAGTGAGAAGATGTACGGCACGTTGGTCGTATGCTTACGCAAGGAAGTGGCTACAGTCATGTTCGCGGGCCCAGGCGATGGCATCTCGCCAGCTAGCTTCCGTTGGCTCGGTCACTACGCGATCATACACGACGAATGGCAAATCTTGCTGCGATTCGAGAGAAGAAATTGCCATTTTCATAGGCGGCAAGTTCTTGATGTTGGGGTCGGTGAAGACGGCTACCTGCAGAGCGCAACGTCTAAGAGTCCGTTATGTCTGATGTTATGCTGTATGACGCACCTTTCTGGCTTTCATGTTCTTGAAGTCCATACCGACTTCGCGGGTGACGCCCTCGCCGAACCTGAGGTTGGAGGCAGCGACCTATGAAGCAGCGCGTCGCGTCTGTGTTCATGTACAGCAGCTGAGTAGTGACACACCTCGAAGGCATACTCTTTGTCCATTGGCAGTGCGTCCACAGGGGTCGCATACTTTCTCATCTGGTGAAGAGCTCCCTGGAGAGCGTTATGCGTGCCTCCTGACCGACAGCCATGGCATGGACAAGCTGTGTGTTGGACTGCGTTGATCAGTCGACGAATAGCACCTCGAGACGAAGCTGAAGCCATGGCGATGAGTCCAACGTAGAGAGTGGGAGAGAGGAGGTTTATACTCGCGAGAAGGAACCCAGCCGGAATGCGGGGAACATGCGGGGTCACGAGAACGATTGCCATTCACGTGGGCGCGTTCCGCTGGGTTGCCGCCACCGCCGCCACTGGCCGACGCCCTGTGCGACCACTGCATCGCCGGCGACGACGACGAGCGAGTTTGGGGGGCTCAGAATCTGGGAATATTGTGTGTTGTGCGCGTCGCGGCCTGCGCATCCGTGTGTCGACTCCGAAGGTCTATACATGATCGGGAGACCAATGTCGTGGAAAGCTTTCCACACAATTCCGCCCGACGATACTCTTCAAAGCTGGGAAACGTCGAGGCCCACCGTCGTTCGTCGTCGTTGCCTTCAGCATTTCTGCTCAACCATTCATGCGGCGTAAAAGTAAGAAAAAGATAAGCTATCGAGCACAAGATATCAACAGACTTTCTAACTGGACTCTATTATCACGCGAAACACGATCAACTGATGGCAAAGGAACAACGGTCCTTGCAGAGGCCTGCCACCTAGTTGCTCTCCTCGCTGCGCAACTGCACAGTGCCCACAACGGTCTTTCCTTGACTCTACGCTGCCTGTCGTTCAGCATCCACACTCGCTGTCTTACATTCGCTACTCGTTCTGGAGAATCGGTACTCGGCAACCTCTCGATGAAGACCTCCACAAGTTCCCTAGCTCTCGGCTGCTTACTCCTCGCAGCGCTCTCTAATGCGCTCACGTTCCCTGTGAGACGGGTCAGGTCGCCCAGTTATGAAAGGAAGTTTAGGAAACGCAGTGGGAGCACAGCTTTCAGTCGCCCGACGCTTTTAGCTGCGTCGTCAAGTACAACTGGCTCAGAAATCTCAATGGAGTGAGTTCACACACTCTTCCCAGCCACAAACGCACCTTTTACAACTCATGTACCCCACGCAGCGACACCCATGATATACTATACATGACCAACGTGAGTCTGGGTGACTTGCGCCTGCCAACGGAACGAAAGCAGGCTCTTTTCTGCGCACAGCCGAGCACGACTCTGGCAGATTGAAAGCTGGGATCTGTAGGAGTCAGTGTTGGCACGCTTGTGATGCTTCGTGCTGCATTCCTTTCGATTCGCGCGTTTCAAATATGTTTTCTCCTGCCGAAACGCTGTGTGCTTTTCGCGAGCTGACCACGTTGTTTTCACCAAGATCACCGTAGGCGGCCAAGGTGAGTACGGCGGCGTCACTTTGCTTCCCCATACTGATATCTGGTCTAGATTACCTTGTCCAACTGGACACGGGCTCTTCAGATTTGTGGATCAAGGGTCCGTCTTCCCCTTTACCTAATTCACAAACGACTGTAAGTGTGACTTCACAGCATCATGTATGTCGTAAGATGATGACTGACCGTATAACCCTAGTCTACCACCTGGAATTTGACGGTGAGGCAACCTGCCGGTATGCTCGTGGTGCGTTTCTGCTGACAGCACTTTGACAGTATGGAATTGGATGGGCGTATGGCACCGTCAATTATGCACCGGTGCAGTTTGCAGGGTTCGTTTCAGCGGCTTGCTTGTGGCGCGTGTTGTTTCTGAAGCAAGTAGTTGTCTTTTTTGCCATCTAGGATATCGGTGTCTTCCCAAGCCTACCTTGACGTATCCGCAGCAGTGAACCCTGCTCTCCAGTACGGCGCTACCGGAATCGCCGGCCTTGGCTTTGATTCGCTATCGACAGTCGATGCTCTCGTAAACCACACTGGTTCGAGCACAGGCCGCAGCCTACTGCACAACCTTTTTGCCGACAACACAAATGAGCCCAATTTCATCTCGTTTGCTTTGCAGCGAACGGCTGACAACAATAACGATGTCCAAGGAACATTTTCTATTGGTATTTAGTCCATTCGTTTTTATTTTTCGTCGACCCGCCTCTAACGGCCACGCCAGGTGAAGTTTCCCCACAATATGCTTCCGTTTTGAACAATGACCCGCTGCCAACGTTCCCCGAGGCGTATCCATCGCGATGGAATGTACTGGTCGATGCGTTGATCGTGGGTAGCAAGACCGTACCTGTATCAACCGTTGTAACCGGCGCGCCTGCAGGAAAGGCAGTCGTCCTGCTGGACAGCGGAACATCGTTCACGTAAGTCCCAGTCTTGATATCCAGTTTAATTTTCTCATGACAATCTGCCATCTGTAGTTACGCACCAGAAGCTGTGTGTACGGCGATTTATGGCGCAGTCCCGGGTGCCTCGTACGACTCAAGTATCGGCCAATGGATTGTTCCTTGCGATGTCGAAATTGACATTGCCTTGCAGTTTGGGTGAGGATTTGATTTGGTTTTGTGTGGCTGTGTTGTATGATTCGATGAGCTAACTGGAGTTCAGCGGCAAGGTGTTCCCCATCCATCCCCTTGATGTCAGCCCCCAAAGTCTTTCTGTCCCTGGACAATGCACCGGGACGTTCATCCCTCAAACTGTCGCTGTTGGTGCGGGCGAGTTGTGAGTCCAGGCCCCCTTGTTTGCACTACAACATCCTTTTCTGATCACATATCTACAGTGATTGGCTGGTTGGTGACAACGTCCTTCGGTCGATCTACTCGGTCTACGACTTCGGTGACTATCAGTCCGACGGCAGCCTGGGAAACCCATACGTGAAGCTGCTTTCCCTTGTGGACCCTAACAAAGCCTCCGCTGAATTCCATCAACTTCGCGGAGGCGCTGCAGCGACGAACATTACATACAACGCAGCTAACAGCACCACTTCTTCCTCCCCTGAAACCAGCTCCGCCAGCGGCTCCCTCACTGTTTCTGGAGACGCCGCGGACACGATCAACAAACTCGCTGTGTACCTTCCCGCGATGCTGGCCATCATGGCGCTCAACGCTCTCGTCATCCTGCTCCTTGTCGTAGCCGCCTTTGTGTACATGTTCCGCCGACGTGGTGCTGGCGGTGGAAAAACGAGGACACGCAAGATTCCGGGGAGGATGACGCCGATGCCCATGAACCCGACTTCGACTGCGTCCTCGGCGTCGTCGGTGCTGATGCCTGGGTCTTCCGAGCCAGCGTACCAGCCGGTGTCGATGGCGTTGACGGAGGACACGTTGTTTGTACCGCCCTCGCCGGCGTTCTCGAAGGACGGCACAAAGATTCGGCCGATGTCTGTGGCGTGAGGCGGAGAGCTGCATGTTTTGGACTGTCTGGTCTTGCCTGCTTGGTTCTGGTATGGCATGTGTGAGAATATAGCCTCTATATCTGTGTTGTGCTGGCACATTTGTAATGCTTTGTTTTTTTTTCGTTGATTCTTGCCCTCTCGTGCTTAAACTCTCTTGGGACACTCACTATACTCACCCAAGCATCCATCCACGCTGCTGCTGCTAATACTAGGGTTCTATGCGACTGATGTTTTTGATGCTTGCTTGTTGATAGTACGTACACGTAGGCTGTGCTCATTTGGAATTCTACATTTGGTTTTTCTGGTCTACTTGTTCGGGGCGATGATGATGATACGTACATTGCATGATGGAACACATGCATGAGATGGTTCATGGTGTGTATCGCCCTCTCGCCTTTATGCGCATTTGAGTTCAGTGCTTTACTGAACACGAGAGGGTGCAAGTACGGGCGTATATGAATTCGAGTTTGGGGAGGGAGGTGATAGAACGGGCTTTTGATAGTATACTCCGATGTTTGTCGACAGAGTGTTTCCTCCGCGTGTCGCATTGGCCACTGTCAGTGTACTGTATTGCCACCGTCTGTTAGCGGTGGACTCCGAGTCTGTGTGCTGAGGTACGAGATTGCCATGTGCGGATGGGTAGAGACATGTGTATCCACGAAATGATCGGACACTGGGAGGTGCTGTGTTGTAACAATTGCTTGCTGTTCGGCAGCTGCAGGACCACTTCAGCCATTGTGAGCGTCGACGTGAGAACAGGAAAGGGTTAAAAGCGTACATTGTTGCCGAAGTGGCTGTATTTGCCCGTTGAGGTTCACGGCTCCGGGGTGAGATGGGAAGGGACTTGGGCCTCTGGCGGAGCTCACTCATTGATTCGTGTTCAAAACCTTGAGCAGCCGTAAACGTTAACCGTACTTGGCAAGTTTGTTACGGTGGTCGACAGAGCCTATAAGCAGTTAAGTACTTGGAGAGCCTGAGACACGCAGAGACTGAGGACCTGCCATTTTCGACGAGCCTGCACAGGCAGATCGACACCGCCTCACCTCGTGTTGAGCTAGATTGCAGGCCGCATGCTAGCCTCGTGTGTGTCGGTCGTTGGATGTTGTAGTGGTAGTCGAGGGTCAGAATTGATTGGCACGCGCGCCTGGCCATGGAGGGCTACTGCGGTGATGTCCCGTTATGGGATCCTAAAAGGTTGGCCGTGTTCTTTGTCGCCCCATGAGGCTATACCAAAGACATCCCACTCACCGCAACATTGTCCAATAATTCCCTCATTTCCGTGTTCACTGCCCTGCTCACCCGTTTATTTTGCTTTTTAGGTCTCATCGTCGGGACACCTCTCCCAAAATCTCTCTCCCTCCTTCCCGCTCCGTCAATCCTGCGGATCTCAATCTTACGGAAGCCTGCACAACAACAAAAAGAGGCCTGTCACAGACTGCGTGTGCCCCCCAGCCTTCTTAAGCTCCCCCTGGTCATGTCTCGTCCACCCCCACTCTCGCTACTCTGTCATGAACTTGTCTCTCAAGCCCTTCTGCTCCCTCCTCCCGGGAATGCTCGCCCCTCTCGGACAACAACGACCCAACTCTTGTGCAGCCACAGACTACGAAGACAACCTCGGAAAATCGACGGCATCGGATGACAAGTCGCGCAAGTCCATCTATGATGCATGGTTGGCGTCGCGGGCAGTCGGCTCACACGATGAGCTCATACTGACTCCGGGTGGACAGCGACCGCTGTCCAGCAAAAATATTGCTCTGGCACTCGAGCTTTCGGAACGCTGCGTTCCCCCCATTCTCTTCCTCCTGTGGAGTCTCCACCCCCTGCGCGTCCTGCTCATGCTCACCCTCGACATCTTCCGCGGCGTCCTTCCCGCTTGTCGGGGTTATTCACAAGCTCTTATTATCAATGAGGTCCGTGTTCTTGCGCGTCTTCCACTCTATTCCTCCCACTAAACCTCATTCTGCGATAGCTCCAAGCGGTAATCTCATCAACCCATTTCAGTTTCGCCCGACTTGGCCGACTAATCGCCACTGATTTGCTGAGAATGGCCTTGGAAAGCTTGATCGATTCGCTAGCGTGAGTAGCAAATTTGTAAGACCCCTGCTTTTCGCTCGCTTGTGCTAAAACCATGACAATCTCCAGGAATAACAACGCAGACATCGTTCAGAGTTCTGCCCGCTTCGTCATGGAATATCGACAGATGGAACAACGGCTAAAGATGGACGTGCCTACGCTAGAAGACCCGCATATCCGCGACGTGTTTCAAGAGTCCGACCTCTTCGTGCGTTCCTTCAGCGGCGTGTCGGGCTTTGGCTTACTCTCGCCGCTCGACCTGCTTCGCATTCTGACGCTCATTTCTGAGCTTATGTCTCACGCGGTGATGCTCTGGTCCCTGACGTCAAAAGGAACACACGTCTGGATGCTTCTCTTCTCTGTCATCTCAACCATCTTGCCGCTATTGCTGTCGCCTTGTACCCGCAACGATGGTTGCGATGAAGCTACGCGCGACGCAAAAGAGGCTCGAGCCACCGCGAAGCAAAATCGCATGCATAGCATGGCCTACAGTGACGTGCACCGTCCGGAGATCGTCTTGTTTGGCCTCGGACCTTGGATCCTGCAGACTTGGGCAAAGGCGAGGCGGCTAACCTTGGGCCTCGAGCAATCTCAATTGGTCGGAGACGAAACTCTATCTGGTGCGTTGCTCTCGCAGCTCAATCTCACTGGCATTGTTACCGCACTTCAAAACGTGGGTGTCCATCGCTGGGCTGGAGACCATCGTCTCTCTCTGTCTCTCTCTCTCACTCACGACAGCTGATTTCTCCATTAGATTCCCATCCTCATCGCTCTCCAAACGTCCTCAAACTCGCTCGGCTCTTTCTCCCTCTACCGCGGCTCCGTCCAGTCGTTCTTCTTTACGGGAAGACAACTGATGCAGACCGTACGCATGGGCTTCCAAGGGATATTTCTTATGGGCGCGTTTTGCGCGGCGATGGAAGTGCAACCGCGACTCCAGCCTGAATCTCCGATTGAGTACCAAAGTTCAGGAAAGGGGATGAAGATTGAGCTACGGTAAAGTTGTTGAATCTGGAAAGTCTTCCATGACGTCCAATGTTCATTGTCCTGTCTAGGAACGTGTCCTATACATACCCAGGAAACCACTCGCCTGCTTTAAAGGACGTGAGCTTCATTTTGGAAGCCGGGGAGTCACTCGCCATTGTGGGCTACAACGGTTCCGGTCTGTACCTTCTCTCTCTCTCTCTCTCTCTCTGTGATAGTATGAAGCGTTTGACTCACTTTTACAACCAAAGGGAAATCCACCCTCGCTAAGATCCTCCTCCGTCTCATCGAATACCACGGCGGGAAAATCCTCGTGAATGACAGAGACTTGCGCGCACACGATCCCGCCGATTTTCACGCCCGCGTCGCCGCCGTCCTCCAGGGGTTCTCCAAGTTTGACTCCTCGCTCAAGGAAAACGTTGGCGTCGGGTATCTTCCTGAGGCGAGGTCTGAAGACGCGGTCGAGAAGGCGGTCAACCTCGCCGGGGCAGAGCACATACTATGCAGCTTACCGAACGGTGTGAATACGATCCTGGACAGCGCAGTGGGGCAACCTTCGTCGTCGTCCTTTCCTCTCAAACTCGGATTGAACTCGGAATATGGACACGTAGCTGGGTGTCCCAGACATCAGCGACATGGGTTGTCTGGGGGAGAGGTAAGTTGTATGAAAACATGACTCGATACGTCAACATTGTAACTCTTTCCTTTTCGACTTGTTCCCGACTAGTGGCAACGCGTAGCGATCTCTCGCGCGTTCATGCGGGCACATCGGCCCGAAGTCGACCTCATCGTTCTCGACGAGCCAGTGAGTCTATTTTTCCCCCTGCTCATACATTTACACTGTCCCCTTATTGTCTCGGAGCTTTTGCTCGTGACACAAGCGCTCACCGAATATATTTTTTTTCTTCTCCTTCTAGACATCCTCACTAGACCCACACGCCCAGAACCATGTGTTCGACACTGTGGAAGAGATGTCCCGGTCGCCAACAAGAGGAGGGGGCTACCAGAAGACCAAGTCTGTCATCTTTATAACCCATCGACTTTCTACGGCGCGTAGGGCGGACAAGATCGCCATGATGGAGCACGGGGTCGGTTCGCTTCCAATTTTTGAGCACGACAACTTGAACTTACGCTTCTGGCGATCTTTTTCTAATACTGGTGTACTTTCTAGACCATCATGGAGTTTGGAACACATCAGGAACTTTTGGAGAGAGAAGGATCATACGCTTCGCTATACCGAGCATCGGTCTAGGTTACACAAGACATTTAACACCGCTCACCACCACCACCACCACCACCATCATCATCGCTGTCATCGCTGTCGAGTATCGTGAATATGTTTACAATTGCTGTGTAAAACGCTACAAACTATGATACCATATACATGTAGTTAATGCTATATCGGGAACCCTCACATTAATAGATGCTGTGTCAATTACCTCGTTTAGAGTAATCGGAATAAGTTAGGATGCCGTCCTGGAGGAACGCGTCCGCGCTATTCTCTCCTGCAGATAACAACGAGAGTTGCTCCTTTCCGCCAAACGCACCCAAAAGAAGCCCAAAATCTTTGACGGCCCGAACTAGGGAGGGGACCTGAGACTAAACCGCGCACACGAGGTCAGCATCAGGCTTCGCTCCAGAGAAACAAACGTTGTCCGACTCACCAGGAGCTCTGCATCCAAGAGCAAGCCAAGCATGTTGTTCGTCTTGCACACCTCTACCGCGCAGTTGAGGCTCGACAATCGATAATCATTTGTGTCCTCTATGGAAAGTGCCGTCGCGCTCGGACGAACAGGACATCGACGCCCGCACTGAGAAGCAAAGAAGACAGGATCTACAAGACACATGAGCGCCGAAAACGAACAGGGAAAACCCCGGTGGGTGGCATTCAAGGTCCACGAAGTGCGAAGTGGAAAAATGTGTGCACTCACAGTTTGGCTGCTTCCAATTCAATGCCGAGCAGACGTCCGGTGAGAATGACGTAAAGACGACATTGCGGCGGCCAACGTGGCCTTCTAGTGAGGTTATCTCGTAAATGGTACGCAGCACAGCATCGACCGCGTCGTTCAGAGAGGTCTGGTGCCGTATGGAGAGTTGTGTTTGTATGGACGTAGGTGGGTACGCGAGTTCTAGACAGATGCCGAGCGTCGGAGGGAGGAGCTGAATAGACAGAAAGAGTACCCGACGATCATTTGAGTACGTTGTGCATAAAAAGGACTAATCTTCTCTAACCTTCAACAGGTCCGATAATGGCATCATAGACGCTGCTATGGATCTATGTAGATCGGAGAGGGATGTGGTAGAAACCACAGTGCTTGAAAAAGTTTTTGACCTTCCGACGCGCTTGGCCAGTGCGATGAATTGCAACAAGGTGATATCGGCCACTCCAAGTTCATATAGCTCTTCTGGAAGACGCCAATCGCAGAAGGTTACAGGTTGAAGGTCTCGGGTGACCTGCACTGTGATGTAGATGAAGTTGCCAGCAATGGAAGAATGTGTGAGAGCCTGACTGCTCGCAGCTGGCTGTGCATATGTGGACGGAGATGTATGTGCTGAAGCAACAGCTCGCGGAGGCAGCATGAAGCGGGAGTAGGACAGTCTGCCGACTGTAGGAGTGGAGGCTGGCGTTGAGATGGACTTCCAATAGGTCTCAACCGCACCGCCAATCTTGAGAGTAACGCCGCTGAAGGGTGTGACTATGTTAACTTCGAATGAGATCTACATCGCACCGAGTGAGTATCAGTGAGACGAGAACAATGGATCCGAAACACAGCTTACCTCGCCGATGACGTTTAGGTGATGATCTAGGATAGGTAGTATGAAAGCTTGATTATGATGAATAGATGCAAATGATGAGGGTAAAGAGGCGGCACGTCCTATAAGCTTTGTGCCGAAGTTGGGGTACAGAGAAAATTCGAGGGACAGGGTGTCGAGGGAGGGAGCCTGGAAGGTGTATACCACCTTATCGCCAGTCAGTGGTAGTGGTACACTGAAAGGAGCTGTGGTTACGGCTGGAGACGCCGTCACAACTAGCTTCAATCGAGGAGAAGTGTGAAGATAGCCTTCTGTACGCTCAAGACCGCTTAGAGGGGGACGCAAGCTCACTGCATTCGAGGACGCCGCTGATGTCTCACTAAACCGTGAACATGGGTGGCCGATCGTGACCTGCACGAGAGCGTTGTGATCCAGATAGTTATGTCCATAGACGCGATAAGGCATCATTGGTGGAGGGAGGGCAAGTGAGGGAATAGCGTCGACGTCTAAGTCAACCCCAGCGGATCGTTGGGTATCAGAGAAGGGGGAGGCGTGAGCAGAGACAATTTGGCCACCGGCAGGTCTGAGACTTGCTGCCATTATACGGGATACACACGTGTGATGTCCGTACCATGCAGCGTAATGGACTGCAGCATGGCCAACTTCATCTATACGATCTGCACGACTGCCTGCATCCAACAGGACACTCAGACAATGTTCGTGCCCGTACCGAGCGGCATGGAAGAGAGGTGTCCATTCATTGTACTTGTCTGGTGTATCCCAGCCCTCGTGGGTTGCAAGAAGCTCGCAGATTCGCGGGTGGCCTTCCTGAGCAGCCAAGTGGATCGGATATTCGCCATTCGTATTCGGTAAGCTCGGGGCACCGTGTTCGAGGAGCAGAACGACAACATCAAAATGACCAGCACGGGCAGCAAGAGACAGCGGCATCAGATCATCATTAAGAACCGTAACCTGTGCAGAGACTCGGCCAACCTGCAGCAGTACCCGAACAGACTCGACAGACCCTCGCAGCGTTGCGTAAATGAGCGGAGTGCAGTTGTCTAGATCGACTAGGTTCGGATTCAAGCTCTCTTCTATTAATCGTTGGCAAACCGCAGAGTGACCGTTCATCGCGGCATAATGAAGAGCAGACCGGCCGTAGACATCCACCTTGTCGCGTTGCACTCTATTCTCCAGGCACAGGTTTACAAGACGCAAGGCGCCGACCCGGGCTGCCTCATGCAGACACGTTCGTCCATTGATGTCGTCTATGAAGAGGTAGTTGAACGGCTCTGAAGTCGAAGAGAGAATGAGATCGGCAAGATCTGTGGGAGCATCGATGACCGCTTTCCACAGCACTCTAGTCGCGTGCATTCGTGCTTCAGGCGTTTGCGCTAGCGACTCTGACAGCTGCAGAAGCTGTTGAAGCGCAAGCCTGTCCTCGTCGGCGACGGCTCTCCGAATGTTGCTCTCTAGGTCGCTGAACGGCAAATGAACCGAGACGTTGTCGCCCAGTTCATGCGAGAACAAAGGATCCTCCGGGGCAGCCGACTCGTACTTTCCTCCAACGGATAGATCAGTGAGGTCCAAAAGGCAGGCAGCGACAGCGTCCGACAGTTCGGAGATGAGCTGCAGGATATAAAGCGATTGAGAATTGTGAGTCCTGCTGGGTATATGCGTTAGACATACCTGGCGGTCGAAGACCGGCTGAACGTCTACTTGACGTGCGAGGTAGAGTTCTTTGGTAGTAGACTTTGATCGTTTATCCCACTTTTTCAAGATTTTACGAAAGCCGGTAGCATTAATCTCGACAAATTGCTGGCAACTGCATCAACTTTTGAGCAAAGAGGATTTCTCTGACGATTTACCTGTAGCTTTCCAAGATCCCGTTCGAGAAGATGGAATCCTTCTTCCACCGCGTTCCACTCGACATGGTTCTTCGTCGCATCGCTATCCAGCGAAGTCGGAAGGACGCGACTTGCTGCCGCTCTTCGCTTGGACAGCAGCGTCTCCAGACGAGTTTGCAGCTCCGCTTCTTTATCCAAGTAGAATGCATTGATCTAGGGCAAGTTTCAGACAAAGGAATTGAAGCCAAATGAAGTACACACCTTCTCCAGCTCGCGCTCCAGCTTGAAGAAAAACGCTGCCTTGTAAGCTTGAAACTCTCGGCCTCTATTATCATCATCTGAGCTCAGACCAGATGGTAGTAAAGGCAGTCCGAGCGACTCGGCTCCAGATGTCCCTATCGTACAACGCTCTTAAAACATTCTCGGTGACCTGTGGTGTTTGTTGTGACATACCAACCGCGAGAGCGGCCGCTTCTGCAAGAGGGCGATTCGACTCGAGCGAGGAGATGATTTTCTTGAGCGACTTGTAGTCTAGGTAATGTCGTGACCAACCAGGAACCTGGTCAGCCTGAATCTGCTTGCCAAACTGGAGTACAAGGTTAGACCCATTATCTCCGGTACAGCGCGCGGGGAAGACAGACCTTCATTTCCGTAGATGTCTACGGGAGCCAGGCAAGGAGTTGGATGATACGTCGGGAGCCGTATGCGCTCTACCGTCTTGAAAGGATGAAGGGGCGGACGAGCGAGTTGCTTCATGGACTAGAGGAGGAGGGGCATGTTAAGGCTGCTTGGAACCCATAACAGGGCGTACTGTCCAGAGACCCTTCACGTGCAGCGCGATTATCTAGGAATAACAGAGATTGCTGCCAATATCTGATCCCACGAACGTGCCCGTCTCTTGTCCACTCGGAAGACGAGCACAGACTCGAAATACCAAAACACGACCCCTTTTCGAATATTTCTTTATCATACGCGTTTTATATTAGAATCTTGCGCAGCTGCCACACTCGCGCTGGCAACAACGTTACAGGACATCGGCTATGCTCTACCACATACTCGTGTGCACATCGATAGCAAAATACATACCCGGTCGGAAACGCTGTCGCATTCGCAATCGCGTTCGCACACAGTCCGCACTCTCCATACTTCTTACGGTCCATCGGCAAGCCCTGTGGGTGCGGTGGCAGTATGCGAGGCGGCGGGACTACAGGGCCTTGCGGAGACACAGCCAGACTTTTTGCAGGCGATGACGGTGAGTACCACCATTCCAAAAATCTGATGAAGAAGATGGCCGTCGGAAGAAGGATCCTCAGACTGTCCAACAACAGCCGTGGTGATGATATGAGCAGCCCCCGCAGCTTCGCTGACAAACCTTGAGGTAGGTTTTTGGCTGGATGGCTCTGGGTCGGCCTTCTTGCAGCAAGCTATAGTATGAGATTAGAAAGCCGAATCCCACGTTCTGAGGTGACATGTCTCACCATGTCATCCATGCCCACTCGTCGTATATCAACACCAACCCATGTTAGCCACGGCCGATAGAATGGAGTCTTGTCGAACAGGTAGGCGACATTGGAAACAAAAAGCCAAACTTCAAAACCAGTGTTTAGCCAAGGATATATGTGCTTGAATGTTCGCCGTAGTCGAGCTGCAACAGTCTGTTTGTGACATCCAGTTGTGAGGTCTAGTGACAACTGTGAGAACACGCACCTCTTCACTCAGACTCCGAGCTTGCCTGTTCTGCTCGTTCTCATCGAAAATATCATGGTCAACACCACCGCCTAGGGCTTCGAAATAATCTTGCGCTTTCGCACGCAAGTAGGGCAAACCGATCTAAATGCCGTAAGGCGCATAGAAGTGTTGCCAGTGAACCGCATCCACGCACCAAAAAGATCATAGACCTCCATATCTCCTGCCTACGCAACTTCTCCTCAGCAGGCACACCTCCCACCGCGGCCCGAGCACGCTCTGTCTCAAAGGCAGGTCTCCTGCGACGCTTCAGCCCGTAAAAGTTCTCCGAAAAAGATGCACCTAATGAATTGCCTTGAGCTGACTGATGAAGGAGGCGAACACAGGAGTCTGACCATGGGTACGGAGGTAGTGTCGTTCGACAAAGAACATCAAAGCAGCGTAAAATTCTTCATGGCGATTGACGACACGCAGCAAGTATCTCGGATACCGTTGCGCAAACACCTACCGGCGATGGCATACATGAGCACCTTCAAACCTTTCCGAATTAAAAACAGACGCACCGACAACACGTACTTCAGGGCGGGCTGTAACAGCCCTCCGAGTTGTTCCTGCGCAACTAGCTCAAATAACGAGGGCTTTAGCAGGTCACCTCCGACATCGCTGAAGAATTCCATCGAGCACGCCAGCTCTCTAGCAAGGGTTGTGTTACAAGTACATGACGGCCGCGGCGAGTGTGAGCGGAAATACGCCTAATCACGAGCCGGATGACATTAGGCGCTGATGGCGCCGGCTATATCCGAGATCGAGATAACAATTCTAGCAGGTGTATTCATCGCCGTTACGGTGACCCTCTGGGCCAAACTTTCGATTCTACACTGCGAAGTTGTCAAAACTACGGAGAGAAGCTATAAAATTGTAGCCAAACGCCGTGCATGTTGTCCGAGTTGTTCACATAGGCCTGTATCATTACAGGAACAGATTACAGCTACGTGAACGACTCGAAAGCGTACGAAATGCAGCCTTTTGGGTCAATATGTGTCTTCCAATGCCAAAGTATGTCTTCTGTGCCAGTTGTCGCTTCACCTGCATGTATGCGAGCCAATCGAAACGTATGATCGTTTGCGTCTTGGTCATCTGCATTGTCTAATTGATGCCGTTGTCCAGGATCACTGCACTTAATTCTCACCTTCCATAACCCCGATCCATTCAAAATATCTCTGTACCAGGAAAGCGACAGATTCGAGCCTTGGGCCCGCTCGCGTAGACTCAGCATCTGCTGGATCTGCAACTTGAATGATTGGCAAAGGTCCCGGTTTTAGAATTGGGAGGCGCAATTTGTCCAGTCCAGAATCGAAGAGCGCAAAGGCAACGTTCTTTCCGCTATCGAAAACGTCAATGATCTTCAAGTGGCAAGGAGACGTGAGCTCACCGTAGATCCGAGAGGGTCCCAACCAGAGACAGTGCCTGGGAAACCACTGTTAGATATGAGGAAACCCTGTGGAGCGTGAGTAAAAGCAGCTGGCCGTCAAGTACTACACTCATACGTCGCATCTGGCACTTCGCGAAAATAGGAGGATGGCTCGCACAGTACTATTAAAGATGGAGCAACGGAGAATGTAGTTTTTGGATGCAGAAAGTCTTTGCCTGTGCTCAAAGCTTCATGTAACAGTGAGAATATAAGGGCGAGGTGAGCAGGTGTAGGAGGATACCTAGGCCCAGTATGAGATCTTTGCCATTCAAGTTCATGACAGGTAGAGTAAGCTCACAACATATCCACTCTCCTGGCTGGTCTCGCTACCTTTCCACTCCCACCTTGTTCATCCAAATAGCCGTCTTTCACTTGTTTAACCTCTTCCGTCAATCTTACACGAGATGGTGCTAACAAAAGCACTTTCGCGGCGTCGTTTGCGCGCGCATACGAGAGTGCTAAATGAATCGGTGCAGAGGCGTGATAGTTTCCTTTGACGAGTAGTGTACTGAAATCAGGGAACGTTGGGCTAGGCGTTGGAAAGACGGAGGCCATTGAAGTAGGAGCAAGACTCAGAAAATTCAAATTCCATCATGAAACGGGATTCACAGTAGACGCCCAATACTGTCGGCTTGAGATGCCGCGGCTTGTAGCACGCAGGCTTCCACTGGCACTGCAACGCTCAGTGCCGACCACGAAACTTGCGAGAGATAACTCGCGATAGCTCAACTTAGTCTGGTACTGGGACACGCTGTATCACCAGCTAGTCGGTGTCTCCAGCGAGGCTCCTCTGTTTGCAAGGTTGGCGGGCGATGCACCCATTCGCGACATATGTGATACAGAGGTATTTCCAGGCTATAGGTTGGGAGGATGACAACTTTTACACAAACATCACGCGTTCCTCGAACGGTAGGCTCCATAGTCTATATGTGGATGCATACCCAAACACAATTGCCTGACATTGCTTCGTAGCCATACTGGACTTTGATGTCCCGACAGGCTTGAAGTTCGCCATTGCCAAGTCTCCTAACTCCCTATTCAAGACGTCGTATTCCATGACTGCGCTTCCGTATTTAAATGGCTCGGTGGGGTATATCTTCACGTCGTGTGGCCTGGACATCAAGAGCTCCGGCGATGTACCTGTGAAGGATATGATTGACCGTTTCAAGGTCTATGACCAGCCCCGACGGCCGGAGGGCAAGGAGCAGGAGTGGTTGGGAGGCGAAAGGGTAGACTCGCGCGGTAATAGATTTCATTCGATGTTGTCGCAGTAAACTTAATCTCACTGCTGTCCCGTGCAGATTATTTGCTCTATGGCCGAATATACGTACCGACGGGGCGACTGGAGGCTCTGTATTCGACCAGATTGAGCTCGACCTGGCAAACATCAATTGCCGCCATCTCTGACCCCCGCTATAGTCTGCATTCGCTTCAGAAGGCCAGAGGCGGGTCATCACCGAGCAACATGCTCTTCCGACTTCAGCATTCTACGGGGAAATGGTGCTCCGAGTACACATGGAGCGCAGAAGACCAAATGTGGGGAGTACAGTGCATGCATAACTTTGGAAAATTCGTCACTTCGTATGACATCCCGGGTGAGGCGACAAAGGATCGCTCACGCACGAAAAGAGTAGATGAAGAGGACGCTATGGAAGGCGGTTTGAAGGGCCGTTTTTCTGCCGGTGCAGAGTTTTATTTCAGCGCAAAGGAGAAAAGTGCCGGAGGTATGTATCAAGTGCACCTATTCAATCAGGCATGGATTGTTCACTTATTGACAGTGTCCGGCGGGCTTCGTTTCACCACGTTGCCTGACGCCACGCCACCCTCCGCACAAGTTCCTTCGTCTACCAAAGATGACTTGCCGACGTTTACACAACCTCCTACAACGATTACTGCCGTATTCAACCCTATTGTCGGACATATCTCGAGTGCCTACGCTGCTCGGGTGTCGCGTGACCTCTCTTTATGCTCTCGATTTGATTTCAACGTCTACAGTTACGAGAGTGAGTGGTCGCTGGGAGCGGAGCTGTGGACAAGGAGGCGACAGACAAGGAGCAGCATCGCACCTGTCGTGCCGGACCTTTCAACTCCATCTTTACCTTTGGTAGTGACACCGATCGAGCCACCAGGTCTACTCACAGACGGAGTTCAAGGTGTAGTCAAGGCACGTGTATCAACAACAGCAGTGCGTCTTGTATTCATTACATGTTGTGTTCTTTCACTGAGTTTATCTTTTTCAGGATGTATCCGTTATGTGGGAGGGTCGAATACGGAACATGCTTGTTAGTCTTGGTATCACTTCAAATCTTTCCAGCCGCGCGAAACCAATAAAAGCTGTGGGACTCGAACTGTCTTACTTCAGCTCCGGATAGCCATACGACCTTTACATCCGGCCCACAGTGTTATACCAAGTGGCCATAGGACCACCACAATATACCAGTTACATTACAGCTGGCGGCAATACAATGAGTACAGCGAGATTGGGTTTGGGTATATACATAATCTTATATCAGAGCAAGAGAAGCACCCGAGAAGGAGTCCAGACTCGATGAACAAAAGCAAGTAGCAGACAAGGAGATGAACCGGGCAGATGGGTAGCGGAGGTGAAACTTGCTTGAAGCGTCATGATGAAAGTATTTGTATTTCACTCGACGCTGGATGCGGTCGCAGGCGCAGCTTCACGCTCTCGCCTGGGGACAGACGCTCCTCCAAGGGACCTCGCCAGTCTGGAGATAGCATCCCCAGAGATAACCGGGCGGGTATGATGCGGCGCGCGTGCGTGAGCAATGGCGGTCCCTGGTCCTGTATGAGGCGTAGAGTGGTTGCGACCGTGCGAAATGACGTCGTGTCGCTGAGGACGGTCTGAGTCGAGGGGAGAGTCTGGCTTGATTCTCCCGAGGGTGTGTGCACGGTTGTGCGAAGGGATGAAGCCACCACGTGGAGGATTTGGGAAACGAGGATGGAGGCTGGTAGGGACAGAATGCAAGGGTGACATGGCATGAATCGATGACGCCAATCCGCGATCTGGCGAAGGCGAAGTCTGCGGTTCAGTTTCTGGGGCAGCATTTTCCAGGCTTTCGACCTGAGCGTCCCCCTCCATGTGCGCCGGGGCCTTCGCCATTACACTATAAGCGGCATTACGCGGTGTTCCGTCTTCTGCATCAGTGCGTGGCTTTGTTTCATGCTCCTGCGCTTCGTGCACCTTGATAGAGGGAGTCGAGGCATCAATGTCAGTTATATTTGGCAGCGGCCTCAGAGTGTCCTGCAGGATGGGAGAAATCACATTGACACCGACTTTTTCCGAATCTGCCACGTCTGTCACCGGATCCGTGGTACTGAGGCTAGAGGTGACGCCCCAGTCGTCCAGATCGGGAAGACTGTCGTCTTCATCGTCCTCTGCCCAATCAAAATGACTGTGCGTACCAGGCGTGTGTGGTCTGTCCATGGCCACCGTGCGGACGCGTTCCACCAGAGCATCAATGCTGTGCGCAATATCTGATGGTGCGGAATTCTCTTGAGGAGCTGCCATGTGCGGTGGCAAGTCTTTGACCGGCACTGCAGCGGGCTGTGCGACATGCACTTCGGCACGCGTCGAATCCTGCTCTGATGCGACCGATTGCTTCCGAGCATGAGTGACTGGAACTGCAGGTGGCGGTGGTGGTGCGGTTTTATTTGCTTGAGGCCGCTTCCGACGGCTGGGGGTTCGAGGGGAAATGGAAGTGGAAGGGGAAGAAGACGCGTTTGAAGGTTTCACGTTTAGCGTGTCTACTCCAAGCGAAGGCTGTTTGCGAGGGAGCCTCTGCTCGGAGTTCTTGCGCGAATGCTTGGACTGATGAGATGCCTTCGTGATTGTGCTCGTCTGAGACAATGATGGCGTGATGGCGGCAGGAGGAGCAGCAATTGTAGAAGAGACCTGTTCTTTGCTGGGCTCAACCGTGGCCTTTTTGCTATCGCTTTCTGTGGCGGGTGCGGAACCTTTACCATTGGCTGGACGACCAATTGTACCACCACGTCCACCACGTCCGCTCCCTCTGAAAGTACCTCTCGTCGCCCCGCGAGGTTTTGAACTGGATTCAGGGCCTTTACCTCTTCCACTGCGTGGAGGCATGGGTTGGTTTGCCCATATCGACGCGCTGACCCCGCCAGTTTGTACAGGTGGAGCAGCTGCGGAGGCCATCGATAGTCTATGCAGTTGGTGGGACGTGATATGTTCGTCTACGTTATTCTAGTTAGTAAAACCCTGATGTATTACAAGTTCGACTTACGAGGTGGTTGACAAGCGTAGCAATTGGCAGTTTGGAGCAAGAAAATGTGTATAGAGTCACGTTGCTGTCTGAACAGATATGAGTCTAGGAGGAGAGAAGCAGCGAACGACAAGGGATGTGGCGAGGTAACCTGTGTGGTCCTGTTCAGAGTGACTTGCACTGGGCCAACGTCGATCGATCCAAATAAGGCAGGCCGCCCACTGGCCACGTGTTTCCCTGGCTTACCCGGCGCCTACTCCGTACCCTTCAAGCACTTGCAACTCGTTTGTCCACAGTCGCTCGCTCGACTATTGTCTCTTTTCCAGACAAAATCCCAACGTTGCAGCCATGTCAAAAGCATCACAGCCCGAGTTGAAAAAGGTACGAGCGAAAGATCCATGCACATCATGACACTCATCTCATTATTGTTCGTGCATAGTTCATGGACAAGAAACTGTTTGTCCATCTTCAAGGCGGCCGCAAGGTTAGCGGTGTATTGCGAGGCTATGACCTATTTTTGAACCTCGTGCTCGATGATGCACTGGAGGAAACAACACCAGCACAAAAGCATCCCATTGGCACTGTCGTACGTTGACCCATGCCGCCACTCTTCACTTTTTTGAACTCACGCCTGAACACCTCAGGTCATCCGTGGCAACAGCGTAACATCGATGGAAATCTTGGAAGCGATGCGGCAATGAGTCTGGACTGTCGTGCGTCTCCTGTATCACTATTTCTTGTCGCTCGCGTACTTCAACTCGAGCCTAAAATCACTCTGTACGTTGGCATTGAAGCCAGGCTTTGGCAAGCATGAATGCTTTCCTATCGCCAACGACCAGCGAGCTGACATGCGCCCCGGGCCACTCTGTTAGCAACATTCTAGCAATGCATTTACCTTCAAGAGTGTAGGGCCGTTGTAGGCCCGCGTCTGGTAAACAACTATAAGCTGCACCCGCTTTATGCAAAGGTCTTTGGATCGCTCGTGCATATTGGGCGATGCTTTGTTCTTGTCCAGTTGATGCAGTCTTGGTCGATGCGTCGCTACAGTCGTAGAGTGGCTCCTCCGAGCCACGAGTACCCAGATCCTGTCCCTGGTATGTGAGTTGTGAAGCTGGACATTCGACATGGCCAACGCACGATCGGTCTCGTGCATGTCGAGAGTATTGTCCGAGCCTGCCATTTAATCAAGGTGTACGGCAGACACCGGCTGCCCACGGACTTTCATTTCTCTTTCACCGTGACTCAAGACGCTTTTGGGATTTTTTATGAAAATCACCACAATATTGACTAATATGCACGCGAGTTGTTTAGTACGCTGTGTGTCTGACAGCCTGGACACGCCGACAGTCCTGAACAATTTCGTCAGGGCCCTCAGCACCGTTAGGACAGCGCACTTTCACTGATGTTCCAGTGTACAAGCAATCTGCAAGTATCATTGTTATAACTGTACGTCCCAAACTATGGCAAACGGCGGTATGAAGATACGCTATCCGCCTCAAACGAGGACGCTACTTCCATATCCCACAACGACCAGCCTCAGCGAGATAATTGCCCAGGAATGGACCATTTGTAGAAGAGGCACATACAAGGTCGTTGTGGGTTGAGATTTAGCAGGACCGACATTTTGCATTTTGAGGCGTTGTGGCGGCCACGTGGGACCTCGCGTGGCTGTCCCGGTCGTCTAGGCCGCGGCATTGTAGACCATGGTCTACATTCATTGAGACCGTGACGTCCATCCAACACACATACGTGTTCTTGCTTGTCTACGTTGTTCTCCATTTTTACTTAGAGAGGCCCACGGAACGTGATAGATTCACTGCTAGACGACTTCGTGCAAAATGACGGCGAGCGACCGTACACTTGAATTTCGGCAGCTGGCGAAGGAGGCACAGGAGGGTATACCAGAGGCTAAGAGGAGAAAGCTGAACCGGCCGACCAAGCGAGGTGCAGATGTGCAAAAGGATGGGCAAGAAGCTTTGAGCAAGCAGTATATGGCTGAAGGATATGTCATCGTACGTCGTGCGACTACTAGGCAGCTGAACACTGAAACTGATTCACAACAGCTCAACCATATCAATACACTAAGTCGAATGGCTAGTGCCGTTCGCAAACCATACTTGAACCTCGACGCGAGGAACACACCCTTTACGCGACAAGTATCTCGCACGATCGACCTTGGTGGTTCGGACCAAACTGCATGGTCTAACATCAAGCATCTCACAAACGAAGAGCGCGACCAAATTGACTTGCAGGCGAGAGTGATTCTTTCACGTTGCGCTGAGCGTATAAAAGAGATGGAGGCACTAGAGAAACGTGAGTCACACAATCCTTCATATCCCCGGCTCAAATCCATGTCATGGGCGCAATTCCTTGTACAGGACGAGCCGAACTTGCCGCAAGCAGGACGAATCCATTAGCTCGTCTCCTACCTGCTCGCCTGCGCCAAGACGAAGCAACCGCTACATCTGACTTTATTGCTGCGCATCATGCGAGTGTAACATGGTACCTCAGCCGACGGCTGACTGAAGCTAGCCAAGCAATGAAGAGCATGCAGGAGGAACGCATGAAGCGTCAAATGGAACGAACGCGGACGCTGGGCTCAGGTGCTGCCCGTGAAGCCATGTTCATGACCGACATCCCATCTTCCTCGTCCTCTTCATCCGAAGTCAACTCTCCAGCCGGGACAAGCGGTGGTTGGCTCGGCGGCGCATCTCAGCTGGCCTCGAACTTCATGGGAGCATCGTCACTCGGTGACGCCGCCAGCGGACGTTCGACCCCGAAGTCAACCACCTTCACCGACATAATGGACGATACAGAGGAAGAGGACGAAGAACTCGAACTGACACAGTCGCAGATCATGCAGTTCGAGACGGAGAACGCGAATATTCTCCAGAATATGCAGGACGCTTTGGCGTCGGTGCAGCAGGCAGAGTCGAGGTTGATGGAGATTAGTGCATTGCAGATGGAATTGGTCACGCACCTGACGAAACAGACCGAGCAGACCGAGCGGATGTACGACGACGCCATTGCTACTGCAGCGACCGTAGAGAAAGGAAACGTCCAATTGAAGGAGGCTAGGCGGCGAGCGAGGGACAGTAGGAAGTGGATCCTGTTATTCCTCATTGGAGCTAGTTTGTCCCTTCTCTTCTTGCATTATTACTGATCACATCCCACATTTCTTACCACACATCTCTTTCGTACCTTGGAGAGTTCCGTCTGTGCTGCATATACCCATTCACTACACGCCCATGGCAAACATTATTTTACTCTGTAGGTATAAATACGTCAAGAAGGTCGTGATACGCGTATGAAATCTCTACCGCTAGCTACAGTACTAAGGGGATGTAGATCGTTGTCTCGAGGGACGTATAGTACTGACAGACTCTTCCTCATCCAACGATTCTGACGAGTAACTGACGAGAAGTGGAGCGCCTTCCTCTGCATCCTCCACTGCCTCAGCCGCGAGTTCGTCCACGTCTGGTGGCATACCTTCGAGATGGCGGATATGGGATTGCATGGAACGGTAGATCAACCTACAAAAGGTGATGAGGTCACGGAGAGACAGCTACACAGCGCAGTTTCCTTACCAGCTAGCCAAAAATGCCACAAGGACGCCGAATACAATCAGTGCAGTGTTCAAAACCTTTGTCTCTGCGGTACATCAGCAAGAGGTCCAGCGAAGGAGGGTCGACTACGTACGGGTGTCCATGTGTTTCCGGGTCTCGCCGTCCGACAATGCAGCAAGTCGTGACCCGATAAATACATGCAATGCGGCTCTTGGTAGCACGATGAGTGTCGCTACAAGGAATTGCCACAACGCGACTGGTTTGATGGACTGCGAGCGTGAATGTGAGCACCATCAGCGTCGGCACAAGGTAGAATTCTTACAGCGAATAGAGAGTTGGAGTAGGCCCAAGGTGGGAAAGGCGAAGCGCGGATAAGGATGATGAGGAACAGGCCTTTGGCTTCCTTTGGTTGAAATGTCAGCGATCACACCCAGTGTCACCCTACATATCACTTACAATGACTGCTTCAAGAGCTTGCCACTTGTCGTTCGTAGACGCCCATTTGCGAAGTCGCTTGCTAAAGAGCCAGCGTAGTACGGTGAATACTACTCCTGAACCGACTAGTGTCCCTGCGGCGGCGACGAAGAATCCGTTCATGCCGTATGCGAACCCGCAGAGTGTCACGCTTGTAGTGAAGCCGGTACAAGGCGGGAAGGAGATGACAGCTGCAAGACATTACAGGAATGTCTTTCGCAGAGGAAGATGCTGAGCTCACTCATGATAGCGACTAGTATGAGCCAGCCAAATCGGAGGTGGCTGATCTTCTGGGCAAAGTCGTACATCGTCTGTGCAATTCGATCGGCACCAACAACAAAAAAGAAGGTCCCCAGCGCAACATAGAAGAGCACCAAAGACCATAGTATGAGCTGCAGGCTCTTAGCTCAATTTCTGGACTCGGAAGCAACATCGCATACCTTCCCTCGCATGCCCAATGCCTTGTATTTCAGCCAGGAGTGTTTGAGCAAATGCTTGAGCATGTGCCAGAGCCGCGCAGGGCCACTCAGAGACCCACCATCGCTTGTTGACATGAGTTGGGTTGACGAGCTTGCTGTGCGTGAGATGAGAGAAAGAGAGGGAGTCTCTCAGTGAGTGGGCGCATGGAGTCGTCACAAGCGCCAAAGTGGTCGCGGCTGATCGAGACGGCCGCAGCTGCCAGTGCCGCAGCCTGAATACTTACATACTCACCTTCGTATCTCTTATGAAGTTGTTGTGAGGCGTCACTGAAAGTTTGTGTGCACCCGTTCGTAGGTGACCGTCAGACAGATATCTGTTGTGGCTATGCACAAGCAGAAGGATCGTTTTGGATGTGAGCAGCCTTAGACTAAATAGGATAATGGGCGTTTACAGTGAGTTGGCCAGTTTCACCAACAACCACGTCCCTCTCTTTCTTCATCTTCCCCCTCTTTCTTTCTTCTCCTCACCATCGTCGGACTCGGATATTTATCTGACATTACACCGTGCTCACTACCACCCACTAATCGTCCGCTTGACAATTTCAGGCTCTGGCATGCCATCTGCACGCTATGCACCACTTCCCAACCCCCGCAACGACCCAGATGCGCAGGATGAGATGGAGGCTGCATTCTTAGACTCTGATGAGGAGGAAGATGAAACTCAACTACCCCGTGCTCGCAATGGCTACCAACGGCTTTCCGCTGTTGAGCATGCCGACTCGCCACTCCATGCAACCGTAACCAACACTACCTCAGCTGATGCTCGTATACGAAGCTCAGCTGCACCTGCTAACGGGACCTACGACTTTGAAAACGTCGATTACGATGCGGACTGGATGTCTAGACCACCCCCTGGCTCACCGCCTCCAGCAACAGACATTCTCCGAAACTTCCGCGAGTCCCAGGGTAACACGAATGGACTCGTCCCAGACTTCTCTGATGCTGCAAGACTTTACGCTCGGCGGTTTGGTGGTCAGCAGCAAAGGGCAGGTGTATGGCTGAGGAGCATCGTCCCCCCCGGTGTTGCGACTAGGCTAGGGATGAGGAGAGAGGGCGGATCAGCGCCGGTCGTTGGAGGCGGGCTGTCGAACGACGGTGTCTTCGCTAATGTCACGGCGAAACCGTCGAGGGCTATCCAGATACAGGATGGTGAGTTCGTCCTTTCAATTTCTTGGTCGCAGCATCGCCTTCGCATGCTTATCAGCAGGCGTCATAAGCCTGCCGAGCACCATTTTCCCGCGTTTCACCCCTCTATCTTCTTGTACATCAGTTCATCCGACATAAACATCGTACTGAAAGTCGATTGTTTGCACAGGTGAAAATATCTATCTCGTTCCTGAGGAAGCACAGAAGGAGGCGCCGCCATCATATGCGTCCGCCCAAGCAGACGCTGTGCCCCCTTATTGGGAGACTACAATTCATGCGCCCTCAGCCTCGACTGCACCTGGAGACATGATTGTAGATTCGCTTCCAACAGGCTCGCTATTCTCGTTCCTTTGGAATATGCTTGTTTCGATATCATTCCAGTTCGTCGGCTTCCTCCTCACTTACCTCCTTCACACCACGCATGCCGCTAAGCTTGGCTCTCGTGCGGGCCTTGGCATCACTCTCATTCAATATGGATTCGCTATGCGCAGTCGAGCAGAAGAATGGGCCAAAGAAGGTGTAGTCTCTTCAGACAACGTCGACGGCTGGCCCTTCGCGCCTCCTCCGAGCAACCCTACGCCAACATTTGGGACGGCAGCAGAAGCAGAGGAGTACTACCGCAACTTGAACATCACCTCCGACACAGGTTCAACGATGGACGTATCATCTACTGCCTTCTTTGGTGATGCAACTACGGAGTGGCTGTCTTTCTTCCTGATGACAGTTGGTGCGTAATATCATTTTGCTAAAAACCACAAGCGTATGCTTACAGAGCCTTACAAGGTTGGTTCATTCTCCTGACATCTTTGCTCAGCTTCTGGCGCGTCAAGCGCTGGGAGCGCGGGATCCTTGCATCATCACCATCGTCTTCCCTACCAGCACCTGCATCCTCTTCATCTGCACCTTCTAGTCGCTCTACGCTTTTTGGACGGATTAATCTCCTACGCACAGGTCTCGGCTTCCCTGTCTCTGATTTCCCTGGCGCAGGCGCATCAAGCTCGCGTCCGTCCGGTGGAGACGGTCCTCCTAGGACGAGCCGAAGTATATTTGACGACGCCGTATTCAACGTGAACGTAAGAGACGATGGCGACTTGGAAGAAGTCAGCAGTGATCCGAGAGGAACATATGTTATACCGATTGACGAGAGCAATCCGGAGAGAACGCATCGACTCGCAAGAGCGTATGCGGATGAGGCGAGATTGCAGAGGGACTTGAGAGCCGCTGGCTTGTTATGAAGACAGGAGTGTTGTGGGCTACTGGCTAGTCTGGTAGAGTATACCCTCCCTCGATGATTTGGCAACGTTCCGGCCGAGAGGCATTCTTCGTTCAAACCTTATCATCTTCGTGCTCGGTTACACGTGCATGTCGTACACAGTACATTATACCTCGATGCTTGGTGCTCCTCCTAGTCAACCACCATTGTGACTTTGTCTTTGTGTGTAGCAGTATAAACCAATTCAGGAAATCTCAGCTGTATATTGCTTCGGTAACATTGCTGTCACTAGATTGGTTTATGGTGTCAAATTCAATCTGACTCCAATCTACGACATTCTCGCGATGAATATACGCTCAAACAGTAGGACATTACGAATATAGAGCGGCAAGTATGGGAGCCACTTCGCACGTAGTAAAAGCAGAGCAGAGGATACGTGCAAGACTATTTGCGATAGAACTAGTCATGAAGTCAACAAAAGCTACAAACGCGCTAGATCTAGGAAGGGTACGTACGTTCCGCCGGAAATTAAACCACAGCGAGAGACATCCTCTGTCGAAGCTGCTTCTGAACCCACTGTGCAATTTTTTTTATATCAGCACCATGTAAATCGTCCCAAACTGCCTTTCCCGGCTGACCACAAACTGTGGAACTTACCGCTTGTGCGAAAACTCCCACTCTCGGTTGACGATCCTGAACGCGATATCTTCGTAAGGTGGGCCGGCTGTGAAGTGCAACAGCACTGTCTCGTCGTTTCCAGGTTCCTTGACAATTTTGTATGTCGGCGCTTTCGACTTATCAATAAGATCAGGGTAGAAGATGTTGAACTTGTAGCCTTGGACGACTTTCGGAGGGGGGTTATCGGTACTGCACAAGTAAAAAATGTCAGTTCGGGAGGCTCGGCATCAAGGGTACAATGAAAAGCGAAAACATACTCGTAGTGCGTTTGGTTGTACTTGTTCCACTCGTAACCAGTATGCACCCTATTGAAGTATCTTGGCTTTCTGGGGCGATACTTGTCCTCCCAGTTGTAGCTGGCCGGGTGTTGAATATCTTCTTCGACATTGAATAACTCTTCCTCCTCGTCGAGATCTCGCTCAGCCTCGGCGCGGAAGAGAGCTTCAGAAGCCATGTCAGCATTACTAGCCGTTGGCTCGGGCGTATCGGGCTCCTCGGGTTCCGGCTGGGCTGTGCGGGGCACGAAGCGCGAGGAAGCTACTTGTCGTCGCTGTGCAATCTAAACTGTAGCGTCAATACATAGAGACCAACCATGATAGAGGACAACAGGACAGACCAGTGCGCGGAGATCTTCCATCTCAGTAACGATATCGATCTGCCGTTCTTCATACGGCAGCTTTCTGATATCTAGCAACGGTGGTGTCATTGTGCGATCGTAGGTTTCAACCTCTTCTGCGGGTTGAGTACTAGTATCCACAGCTTCTGAGGTAATACCGGGGCGGTCGACGCGTGATGCAGACTTGGCAACACCGGCCAGGAGTTCTTCTTGAGCTTGTAGTGCTTCATCCCGCTGACGCTTGCGAAGCTGCTCGAGTCGATTTCGGACCACAACTTCATGCAAAGTTTTCAATTTAGCCTGTATAATGAAGTCAAATCACTTGAAATTCTATTCTTAAATATATATACGCACCTTAGATTTCCACACGAGCAGCTTCTTCAGCAAGTTCTCCCAGTATTCGACATCAATAGGTTCTCCACTACCAAGCTTCGCTTGTATTGATTTTTGCAGGACGACAAGGTGGTCGTACGATTTCCCTTGCAGAAGAGCGTTGATATCCGCTTCCACTGCAGCTGCAGCTTCTGCGCCCATTCGTTCGTTGACTTTGATACGGTCCAGCTGGTCTTTCACAACTACCATCATGTTCTACGATGCAGGATGAGCAGTGAGCTTGCTCAGTAGAATGTTGAATGAACATACTGTCCAGAACTCAATGTTGACTTCAGACTGTTCTAGTGTCAAATAACGTTCGATGTCATCGTGGAGCTCTTCGATTTGAATGGGTGTAAGGCTCTGGAGCAACGTTCATGAGTTTTATCCATGACATTTGCGCAGTGATACGCACGTCCATGATGTTGTACGGTTCGTCTAAGTCAATTTCGAGTTCCTCGTCGTTCACCTCCTCGTTGTCCTCGCTTATGGGGTTCACATAGCGCAGATTCATAGCAAGGAAATCGATGGCTTTGGCACGTTTCTCTTTGATACGAATAGCAGCCCTAGTCCTCTCCTGTTCGAGCTGGAAATCTTCTTCCTTTGACAACCAATCCGCCATCTGAGCTGACTCGGCCAACCTCTGCATCCGTATTTCCTCCTCTTCTCTCAACCTCTGCTCTGCCTCTCTTTCTGCACGCCGCTTGTTCAACCTCTCCAACTCCTCCTTTGCCTCCTGTCTTCGAAGTGCATCCTTGTGTTGCGATTCTGCCAGGCTCATTCCCTGCTTCCTTTCCTTCTCGTTCTTTTTGTGCCAGCGAAATTGTTGCCCTAGATTGACATCGTGGAACGGGTTGTCCGTGGCACTGTAGACACTGAGTTCTGCTACTTGACGGGCCTCTTCTTCTTCCTTCATCCTCTTCTTTTCAGCCTTACGTGCTTTTCGTTCTTCAGACTTATCTCTCTTGCGCCTATCAGACAGTCAGAACACAGTATGCATAGTGTACCGACATACATACTTCTTCTTGTCATTGTCGCGACTGCGACTACGACGTTTGCGTTCCTTTTCAGGCGTCCTACTCCTAGATCTTCTCCTTTTCCTCTTGTCGCGGTCTGCCTCATCATCGTGACGCCTATTTCGTACGTCGGGAGAGCGCGATCTGTGACGACGAGACGGTTCGCCCTTGTTTCTGGTCCTCTCTCGCTCCGTATCCCTTTCGCGGTCTCCATCTCGTGCCCGGGGCGACGCTGAACGTGAATCCCGTCTTCCCATGTTACTAGGCAGAAGAAGGCGTCGTATACGAGGCGCACTCACAAATGAAAGAGCCGGTCGTAGATGGTGGATCGAGAGAGTAAGGTAGTGCAAACAGTCGTCAACAAACGTCCCGCGCACTGTTTCCGAGCCTACTTTCTACTCACTTTGCCTTGGCTCACAAAGAGCACGGGTGTTCAGCACCTCGCTAGTTGTACAGCTTTGCTGCTGGTACTTTATCCCACGAACCCTGGGGTAAATTTTATGAAGATGGTCCTCTTTGAGGCGCATAGATCGATGTCCCTCACCAGACTCCGTGCAACGACCTTTTGGCGACCACGGTACAGTCTCCGTCAGCTGGCGAGCTCGAGGGGAATACGGACGCAAGCGCAGTTCGAGTATAGTCTGCGAGACGACGGAGATACAGGAGCAGCATTTGAGCCTCCCACCAGTGTCGCAACTCCTCGGCAGGTGTGCACCTCCCTATACACCACACTTAGTCACCTGTATTAACTCCTAGTTGGCATAGCTAGTGCAATATCTCGACGAGTTCGTCGTTGGGCAGGAAAATGCCAAGAAAGTACTCTCTGTCGCGTGCGTATCTGTAGAGGAACGCCGTACGTAGTCTGATTTGTGTTGTGGTTAGTGTGTTTAACCACTACAACCGAGTGCGTGCCAATTTTGCCGCCATGGTCGAAGAGGAGCCAAATGTTGGATGGCCGACCAGCGAAGACTGTGAGTGTATTCAACATTTCCTGCGGGGACCGTTACGAAGTTGCAACCAGCTTATTCCGGGGTCGCAGCTGCGCGCTTACATCCTCATCCACGTCGGATGAACGCGCCGCATATGCCGCTGCAGTCGCGGCATCCTATTCCTCTTTTTGAGAAGAGTAATGTCCTCGTTATGTACGTAGTCCTTCTTTGCAGTGAAGTGGTGCCTCATGCGTTCCATTCATAGAGGTCCAACAGGATCTGGCAAGACTCTTCTCGCAAAGACGTTAGCTCAAGTTCTCGATGTACCCTTCTCTGTCAGTGATGCGACATCATTTACTCAGGTATAGTATGCTTGCTCGCGTATGTGGTCTAGCTACTCATGTTACATTTAGGCAGGATGTCAGTATACTCGAACTCGTCCCGAAACATGAATTGACTATATCGCAGACGTAGGAGATGACGTGGAGACATGCGTTCAACGCCTGGTATGTACGCCCGCTAGCGTCGTGGTCAATCGGTGCTCACATTCGTGCCTAGTTGCAAGCCGCAAATTGGGACCCGTACCGCGCCAGGTACACGTTCCCAGCACCTGTGAGAATGCGATAAACTCACGTACTGCAGCATGGGTATCGTCTATATTGATGAAGTAGACAAAATCGCTCGCAAGAGTGGAAATTCAGGAACAGAAAGCACGCGTGATGTTGGTGGTGAAGGCGTCCAACAGTCTCTTCTGCGCATGATGGAAGGTTCAGTCATCACCGTCCAGGCTAAAGGTGCGACAGCAGAAGCTCCGCCTGTGAGCAGTGAAGGGCGCGCGAGGAATGGACCTCAGCGAAGTCTGAACATGGCACGTGAGTAACCCAGTTTACTCGTCGGAAGGGTGGGACTCAATTTCTGTAGCAAGACCGGATTCGTACTCAATCGACACTTCCAACGTGTTGTTCATATTGAGTGGCGCATTTGTTGGGCTGGACAATGTTATAAAGCGAAGAGTTGCGAAAGGAGTGAGTTGCCGCGAGCGTGTTTAGTCCGTATGCTCATCATCATCTTAGTCAATAGGATTCACAGCTCCTCTGAACGCGTCAAGTGTGGAGGAAAGTTCCAACCAATTCATGCCGTTCTTCACGCCTAACAAAAATCAAAATCCGCACGCCCTCGAATTGGTGGAACCTGGAGGTAGGTCCAACCACCGCTGTCGAAGATGAAATAATTCACCCTCATACCCATATACATCGAGATCTTGTCAGATATGGTTTCATCCCTGAGTTTGTGTCCCGCCTGCCTTCCATAACCACTCTAGCACCCTTGACACCAAAGGACCTTCGGCGAGTTCTGACAGAAGTGCGAGGCTCGCTAATATCTCAGTACACCGCACTATTTGGATATTCTGGGGTGGAAATTCGATTTTCTACTGGTGCATTGTACGCGATATGTCTGAAAGCCGCTGAAAGGGGCGGTGGTGCACGTGGGCTGAGGGGTATCATGGTGAGTTCTCGCTTCGCCGAGTGGACTTGCCCTTAAGTCACATTTTCTCTGCAGGAGTCAATACTGTTGGACCCAATGTATGAAGTACCGTGAGTGTTGCTCATTCCATACCATCCATTGCAGCTAGCTCAATGAGCAGCATATTGTAGAGGATCAGTAAGAGTAGATCAAATCTGTTCGCGACGCATTACTGATTCCCGCCTGCCCCGTAGAATGTACGGCATGTGTTAATCACGGAGGGGGTGGTGAAAGGACTTCAAGCGCCAAAATATTGGCGCAAGGGCGAAGCCACATCGTTTTGGGCAGCGTGGGCGGAGGAGGAGAAGCGATCCAGTTAGGACGTGATATGAATTTATGTAGCAACACGGTGTACATGTACGCAATGTAGAACGCAGGTACATGGGTGGATAAGCCAGTACGTTTGTTTCACACCAAGTGACAACATTCTCATCATATTTTGCGACATCCTTACTCTAGAGACTACGCAGCGCGATGAATTGTGGAATGTGTGTACAAGCCAATGGGACATAGAGACGTCGAGATGTATACACAGAGTACAAAGTGGATGGTTTACTGCGATCGATCCGTTTACTCTTCTTTCTTTCCCTCTTCCGTCGTCTCAGCAGCAGGTTCCTCCTCCTTCTTTTCATCGGCCACAACCTCAGGTGTGCTTTCCGTGGGTTCTGCGGGTTTCGACGATGCGAGGTCAACATTTGATTTCTGAGCCTTCTCAAACGCCTCTTTGAACAAAGCGGCGTCTAGAGGAACGCTACAATCTGAGCAGTGCACTGTGAAGTGACAAGTGTGGACATACTTTCAGCGTTGGCGAATCGAATGGCGAGGGTTTCCGCTGTCGCAGGAGTTTCGGCATAATCTGCAGAGACCTTCCACACCCAGCTTCGGTCCGATCCAATGTTGGGCTGGAGTTTCATGTCGGAGCTGACTGAAATTCCTGACAGTCAATGTGCGATCTGGAGTGATTGGAGAGTATGATCTTACTCAAGTGGTTTGCGCAGACTTTCAAGGTCTTATCACGTCTCATCACAAGACGGACCTTCTGGGTCTCCTTCGACTGCAACAGTCGGACGTCGCCAGTACCACGCTCTTTCCACTCAGAAGCTTCAGCAGCAAAACGAAACAGCTTGGCGCGCCTATAAGATGAAAAAAGGTTGAGCACTTCGCGTGTCATGTAAAGTGGACTGGCCGTGCGTACATCTTGAACAAAACGTCCTCATCTTCCTCCATAGTCTTCACATCGACCTGCTCGGTGAGCTTGATCACAGGCTCAAAATGAGGATCGTGCTCCTCCTCTGCCTGTGCAAGAGAAGTTGTAAGCATTGTTCAAGGTAGCGGTGGCGCAATCATTTGCAGCATCGATGGAGTGGCCTGCGCGTCCTTATGAGAGATCGAGTACTTACACGAGGGGCTAGGGCGTCGAGAGGTTCGGACATGTTGTGCAACTTGGTGTCGTTGAGGATTAAGGGCTTGCAGCGGCAGAGTGGATGGGAGTCGAGAGAGAAAGAAAAGGACAGGTCGTCGCATGTGCTGCAAAGACTTTAGAGATCAGCAAAGTACAGGTGCAGCCCCCCGGAACTCCCCATCGCGCCAGTTCTTGGGGTCCTACCTCCGCTGCCGCCACGACGACCTATTCGAGTTCCGAGTCGCTGCTGTTCACGACGTCCCTTGCGCTGTACGACCATGACACGACACCCTTTCACACTGCTACACTCGATATGCATACTCCTTCTGTTACTCATGCCATCCTTTGTTCGCGCTCACATGATTGAGGTTCCAGCAGCGAAGAAAGAATGTTTCTTCGAAGACTTGCATGTTAATGACAAGGTACGACTTCCATTGGGTTACGGGTGATGACAATGCTGACCGGATGACTCAGATGACTGTCACATACCAAGTGGGAGGAGGCGGCCACTTGGACATCGATTTTTGGGTGTGTTGTCTCCATGTGATGTCTCTTTGACTGTGAACTCATACCCATAGCTCTTCGACAGCTGACGTCTCCCGATGGTCACGCATTGCACAAAGATCTGAAGAAATCTACCGGCACTGTTTCAATAACTGCTGAAAAGGACGGCAGGCACGAATACTGCTTCTCCAACCAAATGAGCACCGTAATAGACAAGCTTGTGAGGTAAGCTAGCTTATACTTAACAGCCAATTGCTATGTCCCTTATGAACCCCAACAGCTTCAATGTCCACGGTGTCATCTTTGTCGATGGCGATGGTATGTGCATTTTTACAGTAAAACCTCGCTTTCGCTGACACACAATGTCAGATACCATTGCACCGATTGAGAGAGAAATACGCGCACTTGCGGGTGGACTCTTGTCGGTCAAGGACGAGCAAGAGTACATTGTCGTCCGAGAACGAACACATCGGAATACTGCGGAATCCACGAACGAACGAGTGAAATGGTGGTCCGTTGCCCAGTTCGTCATTCTGTTTGTGGTGGTGGCATGGCAGGTATACTACCTCAAGGTACGGCGTTCCTCTCTCATTCTCCTCCTACATATGCTCACAACTCTTGTAGTCATTCTTCGAAGTGAAACGTGCCTTCTAGAGATCAATTTGCGATGTTTCATACTATTACGGATGTCTGTCCCTAGGTCCTCAATCATCAGACCGCTCCGAGAGCGTTACTCATGCTCTCTCTACTCTCTACGACCATTCGCTAAGGTTGATTCCTTTTCAACGTGACTAAATTATATCCATGTTACCGCTAGAATACTTATCTTGTCAGGTGCGAGTGCAAATACATCGGAAATCTCGGAATGACATAGCGTGCCCAACATGGCTGTTGTCGATGTCGGCACTCCACGAACGGTGAATGCGGGTCAGTGAAACCCTTCGCAGGACAACAACTCGTGGTCAGTCTCAGGAATGTGACACTCAAAGCATATCTCTTGGTTTTACTGGGGCGATCGCACGTGGAAGTCTACATTACGGTAACACCCTAGGGTCACCTTCGCAATGCGGTACGAGACAACTCAAGAGTTTCACGACTCACGAGACTTTATCGGACCGGATATCAGTACGTGGTTGTGGAGCCCCACGGGGTTCTTCTACGAAGGTGTGAACTTGTTGGTAATCCTGGAGGCCATATAAAGCAGAAGAAGCTAGGTGGTCAGAATTCAATATTCAACCTGCGTCCGACATCGAGGTTACATTCCCATCTTCGCCATCCCCTACGCGCACTCACGCGATGGCTACTCATACATCTACCACGCACACCGACTCCAGCTCTAATTCCAACGAACGCGCCAAAATCAATGAAATGCCACAACGTAGGGAGGTTGTAGGCCACGGCGAGCTACAGGCTGCGGCGCCTCCTCTACGCCTTCGAGGACGTAAACTCACCGCAGCATTGGCTTTTGTGGCGGGGACCGGGTTCACCCTGTTTGGGTATGCCTGGTGATCGCTTACGAAGGTGGCTACGAATACTGACTGTGTATTTTCAGCTATGATCAGGGAGTAATGTCTGCCTTATTGACTGCAGGGCAGGTGAGAACGTTTACGTTCGAAGACACGATCATGTGCTGACCGCTGTTCCACATAGTTCGAGAAGGTGTTCCCGCAGGTGGTGGTGGACTCGAGTGAACCATCGAATCATGCCACTCTTCAAAGTTTTGTGGTGGCAGTATATGTAAGTGGTGATCAAGTATATCATCTTGGTCTGCACCTGACTGACGCTTTTCTCAGGAAATTGGCTGTCTCACTGGTGCGCTGTCCAATTTATGGGTCGGCGATCGCATCGGTCGTCGCAGAACTATCGTTACTGGCGGCATCATCATGATTATTGGCGCAATATTGCAAGCAACATCTTTCAGCTATGCCCAACTGGTAGTTGCGCGCATTATAACGGGTCTCGGCAATGGGCTCAACGTCGGTCAAATCTACTTACATTGGGAAACTTCCTGATATACGTGCTCTTCAGACGTCCACTGTACCTTCGTACCATGCTGAATGTTCTCCAGCTTCGAGTCGAGGAAGTTTTATCATGCTGGAAGGAAGTCTCATCACGTTTGGTATCATGGTTTCGTGAGTGCATCGCATGTTGTTTGTGTAGTTCAAGCGTTAATCATCGAACAGTTACGTACGCATATAAAATTTCTTTTGTCTAACTTGTACGAGCTCACTAACACATATTGCGAGCAGTGGATAGACTTCGCATTGCAAGTCCCAAGTCCTTCAAGAGCTTTGAATGTCGCTGACCTCTTTCTCTAGGTTTTGGGCGTCAGGATCTTCTGCGCAATGGCGAGTACCGATTGCGATCCAGATTATTTTCGCTATCATTATGATAGTCGGCATCTGCTTCGTGAGTACTACGCGCTCTTGCGCGCTAATAAGCTAAAGGCTCGTATATGATAGCTTCCTGAATCGCCCAGATGGTATGTTTGAACGCTGCCAGCTTGTGTAAAAGGTGCCAACATGTTTGCACTACAGGCTGGCAAAGCAGGGCCGCAACGCTGAAGCTCTAGCTGTCATTTGTGCACTTGAAGACAAGCCTTATACAGAACCGTCTGTGCAGCAGACATATTTGGGTATCAAGGAAGCAGTGGCTGTAGAGGCACGAAGCTCCGCAGGCAAATCTTCTCTCAAGGAATTATTCACAGGCGGGCCAAATCAGAACTTGAGGCGTGCCACGTTGGGCATGGTCATCCAATGCTTCCAGCAGATCACCGGTATCAACATCATCACCTAGTAAGCTTACACATCGCATGAAAGTTGTTTGTAAACACTAACCGTCTTTTCAGTTACGCCGTATGCATACAATTTAACTAACAGCGATGGGGGAATCTACTGACCTGGAAAAATAGACACTACTATTCGAACGTTTGGGTCTTGGGGACGTCGACTCACGTATCATCGCCGCGTGTAACGGCACAGAATACTTCATGGCTAGTCTCGTCGCGATCTTCCTCATTGACCGAGTCGGCCGCCGTAAACTCATGCTATTCGGTTCAGTCGGCCAAACACTGACAATGATCCTCCTGGCAATCCTTGGCAGCATCGACACTGCAGCGACTCAAGTGGTGTCCTCGGTCATGCTGTTCGTGTTCAACTCTTTTTTCGCAATCGGATGGTTGGGAATGACGTGGCTATACGTAAGACTTCTTGTTTTACTAGCTACAGCCTTCTCACAACGCTACCAATGATTTCCAGCCTGCTGAGATTGTCGGTTTGCGAATCAGAGCTCCGGCGAATGCCTTGGCTACAGCCAGTAACTGGATTTTCAACTTCATGGTCGTGATGGTCACCGGCCCTGCCTTCAACAATATCGGCTGGCGTACCTACATTGGTTTGTACAAATTTGCGATGTTTGAGATTTCCCATATTGACTCAGTGCCAATCACAGTCTTCGCCTCGCTGAACGCTTTCATCATACCCATCGTGTACTGGTTCTTCCCCGAAACCGCCGGCCGGTCGCTAGAAGGTAAGCATTTTCTCATTTGGCTCACGGACCATATCCAGACGACAATCTTCAGACATGGATGTCATTTTTGCCATGGCTTACAAGGAAGGCGTATCTCCTGTGACAGTGTCTTTGCGAAAAGACGTACCTGCTGCGGGCACGTTGGAGGCAGATGAGATCCTTGGCATTTCGCCAGCTAGTGAGAAGCGCGAACATGGGGCGGAGAACTCATAGCGTCATGCAAGGGTCGTAATGCTACAAACAATCATGTGTGTATTATACACCAATCATCATATGCATCCATCGGAAGAATCATCGCTACGCTTTCATTCAGGTTATTCTACCTCGTTAACTTGTTTGATGAGAGCTTTGGCCTTGGCGGATCTCGGTGCGACGTCGCACTCGAAAGGCAGCGGGTGACTAAAAGACGAACCATGTGAGGTGCATAAATGAACCACGCACGGAGTCGGCTAACAGCTCGTACCTAATAACTCCTGGAGCAGAGCTTGGGATGGGAAGAACGGGCTTACCGTCCTTCACGGTCGGTTGAACATCAAACACGGCCAACGAGGTTGCCGCGCACAAGAAGATCGTCGTTTCTGCAACGTGGGAACCAGGGCACGCTCTATGTTGGTGGTTAATTAGTATATTACTCAAACTTGTTACAGTAATCATAACCTACCTCCTTCCGTAACCAAACGCGAAAGACGCAGGATCTGCCTCTGGAGTGTACCCAGGCTTGGCGATGAATCGTTCGGGGATGAACTGTGTAGGGTTGTGGTAAATCTCAGGGTCATGCAGAATTTTCCTGCGTAGGCGCACTCCTAATCAGTACTAGTATTCTCGTCTCGTTCGTGTCAGTCTAGTCTTACGCACCAGCTGTTCACCAGCACAATGGAGCCTTTGGGTATGTAGTAGTTTTCGTAAACATCGTCCTCAGTTGAACGATGAGGAAGAGCTGTCCACCTCGATGTCAGAACATGACTAAAAACATTTGATATGACTGCAAAAGGAACACACCCATAGGCGCAACGGGCATCCAGCGCAGAACTTCCTTGCATACCGCACGCACGTAAGGTAGATAGTCCCAGTCCTGTTCGACCGTCGGCAACCTTCCGTTTCCGACAACTGCGTCGATTTCCGCCTGCACCTTTTTCTGGACGTCCGGATATAATGTCATTGCTAAGAAGAAAGAGCATAGTGCAGACACAACCTGAAACATTGCAGTATCAACAACCAGCAGCGCATGATTCGGTACGCAGCCAGCTTACAGTATCTGACCCCCCTATATGTCCGGCAAAGTAGATGAGGATTATATGAGAAGACCGGGAGGGCAAATATAGCACATACCTGTTGTGAGAGACATCGCCGCAAATTTCACGTAGTCCTCGTTATCTGCAGAAGGACCGCCTGCTTCTAAGCCGTCTAGGGTAAAGCTCGGAAGGGCAGCTCCTATAGCCTTTCATAGTTGGCAATCTTCTAGTTAGCAACTTTCACTGCGAGGTACATGTAAATTATTCACCATCTGAGTTTTTGTCCACTCAAAAGGTTCGTCTGTAGAGATCATAAGGTTTCTCCTGAATCGCTGGCCCTTTCGCTGCCACCCAGTCCCTGGGAACCAGGATGGTGCATACACCACTGTGTGTCATGCGCGTAAGCAGCTGCATGTAGATGATGAAAGGGATGAACAGATACTTGCACCACGGAAATACGTCCACCAGGAATGCGCCAGGGGCGCAAACCTCGACAAAGTCGTCGGTTACTTGGTCAGCGAGGTTCAAAAACCTATCGTCGCCTTCTTGAACTTTGTAGCCGTATGCAATCGAGAAGATGGTGGCGCTCGCCATCCTAAAGTGCCTTCAACACGACATCGTCAAGACTCTGATGTGATCAAGCTCACCGACGAAGGTGGTCACGTAAATACTCCGGCTCATGGAGAGTACGCAGGAGGAAGTCGCGAGCAGAATGCTCCATTAGAGGCATATGTCGCTTGAGTGCTCCTCTGGTGGAACCTATGCATTCTTTGAACATTCGACGGTAAGTGCGCCAACGTTCACCGTAGTTCACCAGCGCTAGCGACTTGGCGAAACCCACGATCTCGCCAGCCATCTCGAATCGGGGCCTATCCGAGTAGACAGTGCTACGTTTGTCCAGAATGTCGGTGGCCACCTTCGGTGAGCTCAAAATTATGAGCGGCTGACCCAAAACCTGAATAGACATGATGTCGCCTATACAATGTGAGTTGGCAACAAGTGGATACTTTCTAACGATGCACATACCATAAATCTTGCTCCAGCGTTCGTACGTCTCCCACTCCTGACCAGCAGGTAGATCCAATAGGTTGCCGATAAGAGGAAGCCCTGTAGGGCCTGGAGGAAGACGGCAAAGTTGATTTTGTGACAATAGTTTACGAAGGATGTAAACCACGCATCCACCAGCTAAGATGTCGACCAGAGAGAGGGTGGATAGCATGGTGCAAAGTTTGGGTGGCACAAAGCCATACTTTGAGCGTATATACGAAGACCTGGCGGCTGTGGGTCCACCGGAAACTAATTCAAAACTGGATTGAAACAGCACTTGCAGTGCTTTTTATGAGATCAAACGCTGAGACACACGGTCACCCTCCTAGGGCTATGCGGTGCGTGTGTGTCAGCGCAGCTCCAGCTCCATTGGGCGACCTTAAAAAGAAACCGAAACGCTGCACTTATCGCCACCAAAGCACAAGATCTCGGATAGCCCGGCCACGAGTTTGCCGAAACATGAAACTCCTGTTGCCCTTTCTGTTCTGGCACAGCACAATGGTCTGTGGGAGGAAATGTTATTACTGGTTGAGTCAGAGTATGGAGAATCCGCACCGTTCACCCTCGCCAGGCGGATTCACAAGAACGGTCATGCCAAGAGTGGATAAAGGTTGAAAATCTGGGCATGCAGTGACGGCTGACTCGACAAAGCTATCTGAAGCAGATAATACGATTCAAAGTTGGATTTCAATTGAGGTCCTTACCTGTGTCGTGAATGTGCATAACGCTCGCTACACAGCAGATCTACTTTGCAAATTGGCTTCAGTGAAACTCTCGAACTTACAGACTAATCATTGGACCCTTGCGGGAGACGCGATCATCGATTGTTCGCAAGGTTTGCGGTTTGCGTCCGATAACTGATGTCAGCACCGCCTACTTGACAGGAGGACGTATGAGGGCAGTGGCAAAATCTGGGGAGACAAGTCCATGAGCAGCTAGGGCGGCCGGTCGATGTCATGCAACACTTCAGCGCATACACAGGAAAGCAACCTCGCAGCACACCTTGCAATTGGGTAGGAATTATAGAGGTCTTAGTGATAGTAGCGGAGAGCTAACTTTCGCGCACCTGCAAGCTTGACTGCGAACGACCCTCCCCTAAATACGATGGAAGTTGTCTTACTCGAGAAACATGGATATTAGAGACCGCGACGGTGTAGTATTCTTGTTCAAATGTTCTTGAACGACGACGCAAGCTGAGTACGCTAAATCACTTTTGGAGCGCCCGCGACTAATCCAATCGGCGCCTCAAACGCGGCAGAGGGGCCAATACGCGCGTTTTCGATGGCCTGGACGCGTTTATCCCCACGAGTACTCCTCTATAACCCAACATGAGTCTTTAATGCTGCATCTGTGCACTCATTTTGGTAGTGGGTTGCAAGCCACGCCGAATTCCTCAAAGTTAGAGTCAGGTCGGAGATTGAAAGCGCGTACCGTGGGAATGTTCTAATTGCTCGCGTTGAACATCAATTGCCGCCAGGTCATTTCAACCTCTCCTCATTGCCTTCACCCATTCTCACCCTCTGGCATCTTGCACACCCTTCCTCGATCATCTTGACGCGTTATAACGAAGTTGGCATGTCTGACCTGTATACTGCCTTGCGTGTCTCGCCTAGGAAGAAGCGCACCTTGCCAGAGGACGACGATAATCTGCTTACCCCCAAGCGGCTCAGAACAGAGTACGTAGTTCGATGATGTTAACTGTATTGCGACGACTTATATAAGACTATCTCAGACTCCCTACTCCTCCCGCAACGGTTACCCGTAAAACCGTGAACGGCAAGGGCCCGTTTGCGCCACCACCTGCGATACCTTTACCACAACACCTCAACCGCCTCCTTACGATACAAACTGCTTTGCAGCACGCTCTTTCACATGCACTCGCCACAGGCGCCATGTCTCCGTCTTCCGAAACGGGTGTTGTCCGTAATGTTCTCAACCACCTCTCCCTCGGCACGTACAGCGGGTTGAGGACAAAGTTCGATATTGATGACTTGAGACGTCTCTGTTGGCTGTGGGAGTGGGACGGAAAACCTCTATTGTCAACCAATACTAAAGCCAATGTATCAGACTCGAAAGCCACGTCTAAGGCTCCCACAGAAGATGATGACAATCCTTTCCTCGACGAGAAGCCCGCCCCTTCATCCTCGAAGGATTGGACGCGTGGTTCAATGGGATTCGTCATCACACAAACGACCCACTTCTCTAAATCTGCAGGATCACGCGTCCCAGCATACGGTATTGGAATTGAAGTCGAAATGGATATAGACAAGGACATGGGCGGTGGTATGGCTGCTGTTGCACGATGGACTGCAACCAGCGAAGACCGCCGAAAGGAGTTTCTACGGAAACTCGAGAACTGGGTAGAGGTACGTTCCACCATAACTCAACCATTTCCTCATACTCATGGCAAGTACTTAAGTTACATCGGTTCGTTGATGCCGTCCCTACCATTCCCATGGCCTTGCTTCCCTCCCTGCCGACCCCAAGGCAACCTTCCACACTCACTCGACTGCTCGCCTCCTCTTCACCAAAGTCTCCCGCTTCGGCTTCCATACTTGCGACACCCACATCACCTAGCCCATTCGCGGCATCTCCTTCCAAATTACCTAGTAAACGACCGCTACGCGAATTCGCAGTTCCCTTCCCGGTCACGCCTTCGAGCAGAGCTAGCAGTCCTACCAAGAGCTCTATTTTATTCCCTCAAACACCTTCATCTCGTCGTAACCTCTTTGACGATTTTTCTACGCCTACCTCTCTCCGGACACCTTCTACCTCATTCTCAGATACCCCCTCTTCATCATCATCTTCTTCCGTTCCTTCTACGCCTGTACACCAGCGTGGCCCACACGCTGTTACTGCCCCCGAAACCCCCTCAAGTTCGCGTCGAGCCGCGCTTTACGAGCGTATACGCCAACGCTCCCTAACATCAGCTACACCTACCAAAGCCTCTCCTTTCGGTAGCAAGAAACCTGGCATGTCCAAAGACGCGCTACTTAAACTCAGCCAGGAAGAGATGCGCCGGCGGTGTCTCCTCGGGCGGCTCAGCGGTGTCGCAGAAAGCGTCTGGATGTTATTCTCCAACCCGACAGGCTCAGTGACATCCACCCCCAGCAAACGCAAACGCCGCGCACTCCCATCTTCGGAGGTCGCGGGTGCTGTCATCAAGTCGTCTCCCGTTCCGATATCATCCGCTGAAGCGCAAGAGTCGCTTGACTTGCTCGTGTCGCTGTGTCCGTTCTTCTTGAAGAAGCTGGATATTGCGAACGAGGAGTGGCTCGAGATGCCTGCGCCTTCTGTAGCTCCTGCTACTCCAGGGCCGGGAGACGAGAGTCCGACGAAAACGCCGAGCAGTCCTGGACGGATCCGAGGCAAGCTTGATAGTGCAGACGAGCTGCGGACGAGGTCGCCCAGGCGGGTGAAGCCAGAAGGAGGCGGTTTGCGAGAGGTGCGGGAGAGGATTAGGAAGGAATTGGAAAGCCAGGACTAAGCGGAGGTCCTCGCGATGCTTCAATGTTCACAGTGATGTGTGCACATGCTACATTTTATTGCGTAAGTACTCGAAAGCTCAGATTTACTAGTCGTACATGTATTCTTCATCTAGTTGTAGCACATCATTCTGCGAAACGTCAAGTTCTTTTCATTCTTGAGATGTATGTGAAAGTTGCGAGCAGCTGAGAAGACACTGGTATACTATACATCGAGGCATCGACGTGCCCAAAAAACTACACATATGCACATATATCTTGTCCACGTGAATATCCCAAAGATTCGTTCAAAAAGACCCCTCCAACCTCGCCCTTGCGTCCTTCTCAAACTGCACACAATCCACGACCCGTCCCTCCCTACGACTCGCCTCCGCCGCAAACACCGTCAAATGGCTCTTAAGCACATCCCCCACGTTCGTCCCGAGCAACTCTTGTTTTCCACACTTCACCGCCTCCACAAACGTCCTGATTAACCCAAGGTCCCCTCCACCGTGTCCGCCGCCTTCGCTCTTGGGCGTGTGCTTCACGTGCGTCTTCTTCCTAAAGTCGGTGACGGTGAAGGTGTCCATGTCACCCACGATCTCGCCAAAGGCAAAGTGGAGACGCGTCTGGCGGTCACAGATGAGTCTCGTGTGGGCGATCATCGTGAACGACGCGGTGGAGCCGTTGGAGAATTCGAGGTTGACGACCTACGTTAAACGCAGAATGAAGATGATGATGAATGGATGTAGTAACAGAGAACAAGAAAGCTAACCTGATTATCGCAGACGTCGTTGTCACTCTCGTATACGCACTGTCCGTATCGGGAGGTCCTGAGAGCCTCACCAATGTTTTCGATATCTGGGATACCGTCGACGATAGTCTCAGCGGGCCAGCCTTTGTTACCTTGCTGAACCGGCTCGAGATAAACTTGAAATGGAAAGGACAGTAGTGAGATTGAAGATCGAGGGATATTGAAGCGACGAGCTCACGGACTCTTCTTTGCGCTGTATGCGCAGTCACGCTCCATGGGACATTCCAGGCATCTGGTAGCCGCACCTGCCTCCGCCGGCTTCTGTTCTTTGCGGAAATGCTGTAGTGAGCCGAAGGACGAGACACGGGTTGGTGTCGAAGGGTTCAGCCAGTGGCACATGATATCGATGTCGCTGGCGGTCGTAGTGGCCGCCGTTGTCAGCGTCGAACGTCGGAGTGAAAAACATGAGAGTGGCGTACTGGCAAGACTTTGTCATGAGGGAGAAACAGCTCTCTTCCTCCTTGCGCCAGTGACCACGAACGTAGGAGTGCGCAAAGTGATAATAGCCAACGGGCTCGACATGGACGACGTTGATGAGAGGACCGAGCTCTCCGGAGCGAATGAACGCGGTTAGAGCTTGATTATACGGCGAGTATCGTAGTACTGGTAGGGATGAATTGGCCTAACGAAATTGTTTGAAGCTATGATGACATACCATGTCCCATCCCAAAGATGATGCCCGCCTTCTGGACGGCCGCCTCCATCTTCAAACAGTCATCAAGGTTGGTAGACATCGGCTTCTCGCAGAGTATGTGGTATCCCTGCTCAGCGAAGGCTAGGACGACCTCAAGATGCATTTGGTCGTGCACTGCGATGACGACGGCATCGCAGAGGCGTTTGCCCACTGTCCTGATAGTTTCCTCCGAAGCCTTGAGCAGCTCTTGCCACGAGTTGAAGACGAGAGTCTGGTCGACTGCGTGTGCGGCCGCAAAGCTGCTTCGCGTCTTGATACGTGGCTCGGCCATGGCGACGACCTTGCATTTGTTAGGTTGCTCGAGTGCATATCTCGAGTATGCCTGTTCAGAGTCGGATATAAGTCTGCAAGTCTCGTGCTAGTGGGCAGATGCAAGAGACGAAGCTCACTTTACCTCGCTGACCGCAGCCGATGACTGCGAGAGTCAGCGGTCCAGAGCTGGGAGATGAGAGCATGTCTTGACCCATGATAGAGTGGGGTGTGTCAGTAGTAGAGTTACCTATGCGTATGGATCTCCTCCAAAGGCTTTTATTCCTCGAGGCCATCCAAGGTCCTGAATTTCAGCAGTAGGGGGCCGAGAGTACAACTTAGATATCGGCAGACTGAGTTATGCAACGGTAAGTAAGTGTCCAATTTGTTACTACTTATCGCAGCGGCTCTAGAGTCTACGAGTCAAACTGTACGGGGTCGAACTCTGCGTGCACATGTACATGTCCTGACGATGATAACCGCGTCTGCGATTATCGCTGCTGTAACGCAGCGCTCTCGATTGGATGGAGATCAAGGACAAGCCGCCAGGTGTCGAGATCTCTCTCTCTCTCTCTCTCTCTCTCTCTCTCTGTGAACAGTGACGTTCCTCTGCTGGCCACAAACAACGTAGAAACTTATACGCACGTTGTTCAGAGAGTGCGACAATTTACAAGTGGCTGAGGTCTGCGTACACTCGGCCCGGGTGCGCGCATCAGAGTATAGACGCCCATATACCCGCTATACGGTCAGTGGCAGCCAGTGGCAGCTTGAGTAAGAGGGAACATGCCTCGTCTGATCCCTCGTCTCCTCCAAGCACTGGCCAGGTCTCCTTCTACACGATCCCACAGCCCACGAGTGTGCTCTTCGAGACGGACAACGCGCACCACAATCTCTCCTCCACCACTCGCGTCGGCAACTGCCCTTCTGTCACCACACCGCAGAACGCGTTCTGTGTTACTAGAGGACGTCAATCCTATCACGCACAAAGATGCATTCAGAAGGCAAAGGACCTTGGAGCCCAGAGTGCACGTTCCGTCAGTTGCCAAGAGAAAGTCAAAGGCGGAGACTAGTGAGGATGAGTCCATGGGCGAGCAGCGTAGAGTCATGACAGCGGAAGAGTACGAATGGTGGGCAAATCCATATCGTACGTGTGTACCATGCACTCATCACTGATGCAAATTAAATTGTTGTTGTAGTTCGTATGCTTTCTAAACCCATGCGGCGGTGTATTGTGACAGACGCATACCAGCCGACAGGTCAGTCTACATTGACCACATCCTGCTGTCGCTCCTGCAAATTTCTGACCTATACCAGACTTCATGATCAGACTGGCAGCAATGCGCGTTCCTACGACCAGACCTAATCAACCCCCTGTGGCCTTCTTACCTGACGGCATAGAACACCCTCGGTTCAGAGGTAGAAGAGCAGGAAATGGCCACTATGTGCTCTGCTACAAGGACGCAGTCGAGCATTTGCTAGGGCACAAAGGTTAGCCCCAACATCTTCTTCTCTATCATTTCCTCATCTATAGATATTGACAGGAAAGCAGAAAAGATATCTCGATACCACCCTCCCATCTGATCCTACGCTGCCTCTGCACATTGGACATCTCTTACGCGTGCGGGTGCTACAAGAACTCGAGCTCCTCACACTACGTTTGCAGTGTGGACCACAAGGATGCGCAGACCGACCTATCCTACGACGTCTACGGCGTTCTGAATGGGAAGCAATCAAGACCACTGGAACAATTCCACACAAAGGTGCCGTTGCAATCATAGTTCTTCCGCCCCTCAATAAGGATCCCGTCACCAAGCAGCTGCCTGAGCCATCCAGTACCACGTTACCCACGGAGCCAGGTATATCAAGGAGTGTAGACAAGTACCCCGTTTCTGTGCTGCATCCGACGGCATCTCGGCCATGGAACGAGGACGCACAAGGCTTACCGACTCTCCTATCACAAGAAAAAGTACCACTGTACAATGGGGTCGCCTTGTTTCCTCTGCGCTCTCAGCGCGCAGCACTTCACCTCGCCATGAACAAGCTGCTTGGTGTAGAGCTTGACGCGAGGCATAAGGAGCGTACTCACCAGCTTCGGCGGAAGTTGGTCTATGACAGAGAGAGTCATCCGAAAGATAAAGGCAGCCATGCATATATGCTTTATTCTACCGGCGATAGCTTGCTGAGAGCAGACTCGGTGCCTCTCGCAATTGCCCTGTGGCGACTACGTATGTATGAAGGCGAAGGCTGGAAAGATGACCAGAACGGCCAAGGTTTCTTCATGCGAAACCCGCCATGGTGGGATCGCAATGCGGAGTGACGGTGGGTTGGACGCATTCTAGATATCACAAAATCAACTTATCTCGTCCATTTGTACACACATTTTCTACTACACAATCTGCAACTAATCATTAATCATGCCTCGACCTCCATCGGCGCGGCTGCCGGTTCAGGTGTGAACGTCGTGAATTTGCTCAAGACTTCTTCACCTTCCCAGAATTTCGGTAGCTCGTTGCCCGGAATGAAGAGTCGCTCGACACCGTCTGCTGTGATGACACACATGCGGATGACACCTCCTGACGAGCCATCTCGTGACATTGCCAGAGCCAATGCTACAGCTTGTGGTGAGTCACATTGAAAAAGGCCTGAGGAGATCTACCTACTGTTCTTTACGAAGTTGATAGTCTCGTCTTTTCCCCAGCCGTCTTGGAAAGTTGCATCGCAGTATCCATACACATACGTTGAACCGGAGCCTAGAGAGATCGGGTTGAATACCGAGGTTTAAATGGGTGGGTTCATATAGCAAACCTCCTATAGCCCACGGCTGCCGGAAGAGACCTCCGCCAAGAGGAATGTTGTATACACTAGGCCCTACCTCCTTATCCCATCCTGCCACAATTATGCCCGCCGACAGAGCATCCTTGTTCTCATAGCAGAAGGACTGAAAGAGATTGGCGGCTGTGGCAACAGTTGGTGCTGAGCCCGTGTGTTGTCTGTATACGGAGTCGGATTAGCAAGAGCACCCCCGCCATGGCGGCTTAGCCAATCACGCACGAAAGAATTTGGAGGTTGTAATGCACGATGTCTGCGACCGCTTGTGTGTCTGCTGCTGACCCAGAACGGCAGCAGTAGATTCGGTCGTGTATGTGCGTAAGCTTGTCAGTCACTCGATTGGCCTGTGGTCCATGTATCAGTTGAAACTAGTCAAATTCAAGCATTGTGGCTGATAACTACGATGTAGCTTCCGGTTGTTGTTCTTGAGTCTGCGCCGATGACCACTCCGTCTTTGAACTGCACGGCCATAATCGAGGTCTAGTAGGGTTTCGTGAGCTCTCGTAGAAGACAACATCGTAGATGCAGTACATACACCGAGATTAACCTCCCCTGACTTGAGCTGTTGCATATCTACCGTTTGCATATTGAACACGAGTGAAAAGACAATGTGGTGGATAGAGGAAGCAGTAGTAGATCGAGGTCAAGGACCAGAAGTGGAATTGGCCTATGAGGTGACGCGTCGACGCGCGTCGGCCTCACCTCTCGCACTCTCTGCCACACCCATCAGACTCTCAGTTCCTGGTTCACCACTATCCATTCTCGCATTTCCAGGTCACTACTATACAAGCTATGGCAACTCAACTAGGCTCTCTATACCACGAGCTAGTGAAGGCGTTCACTTCGCAGCCCTCGGATCTGCAGAAATGTGGTTCGCTACTGGCTCAGCTCAAGGTACACGATGCAACGGTCCTATCTTATGGGTAAGAATAACGCTTACAAGTACCTCTAGCTTGGCCTAGCTCAAGCTGGCCTATTGATTCCTCGCGGAGATGTCAACCTGGAGGACCTCGTAGTCGCGCGTATGTTCCAAGGCTCTCCAGTCGTATCTCTCATGCTAACCGCATCTGTTACTTAGGAGAAATCCTTGAAATTGGGGCTTTTTGGAGTATAAGAACAAAGGACATCCCCTCTTTTGACCGGTACTTCTCGCAATTGCAGACATTTTACAATGACTACAGGTGCGTCCAGTTACGAACATCGGACGCTTCTATCTTCGCTAACAGCAGCACGCACAGCTCTGCATTACCACCGTCATCACGAGAGTTTCCTATCCGTGGTCTCAACCTCATCCGCCTCCTCACGCAAAATCGCATAGCCGAGTTCCACACGACCCTCGAATCCTTGCCACTTCCCGCTGACTCCTTCACCTCGAATCCATACATCAGTCATCCCATCAATCTTGAACGTTGGCTAATGGAGGGAAGCTACAGCAAGGTTTGGAATGCGCGTGAAGAAGCACCTGCGGAAGAATACAAATTCTTCGTAGATTCCCTCATGGGTACCATCCGGTATGGTACTGAACAATGGTGACCTATGTACTGGCTGATCGGCATTTATCCTAGTAACGAGATTGCCAGCTGCGAGGAAGCTGCGTACGACAGCTTGCCCATCAAGGATGCGGCGACTTTGCTCTTCTTCCGTAGTCAACCCGAACTGCTATCCTACGCTCAAATGGTACGCACCCTTTACGTGGTTGCATTCCTGTGATGCAGTGTCTCACGGCTTTCTGTAGCGTCGTTGGGAAGTTGATTTGTCCGGTGGCAAGATAAATTTCACGCGAAAGGGTGAAGAAAAGGTGGAAATCCCGAAAGAGAAACTCATCTCAGCCAACCTTTTGTACGCTCGGGAGTTAGAGATGATCGTGTAATTTGAGAGGGCCCGCTATACGTCACATATATTGATATGCTCGAGACATGAAACGGCAGTGAGATATCCGGTAGTATTACACGTGTAAGTGGGTACCGCATTTACAATTACTCGAAGGTCTCGAGGGCTTCCTTTGCTTTCTGCTCAGCCTCGGCGAGGAGATCTTTAGGAACGGGAGTATGTAGACCGTTGGAGTGATCCCCGATCCATGTCATTTCTAGCTCAAACTCCTTTTCCTTCGCATCGTCATGCACGAGATATATACTGCAAGACCTCGTGTGAGTCCTCTAGGACAATCACAAATGAGTGGCTGCAAGTAACTCACATGCGCGCGGCTTCCATCACCGCTTCTCGAGTTGAAAGTTCGGATAATTTCAATTTCTCAATCTCTGTCTTAGCAATTTGACGGCCTTTACCTACAGCCGCACCGTGGTAGCCCTGGAATTACTGGTCAGTTAGTAGGATTAGGAAGGGACAAATGAGTACATACGTATGCTATACCACTTGGTTCGATAATGTACATCTGGGGACCGCTCACATCCACACCGCCGATGATGGTGCTGACACCAAACGGACGTACAGATGAATACAGAGTGTACGCTTGCACGTACATCGATACTCGGCTGACAAGGTCCTGGAAATAATCATCAAAGCTGTACACACAAGGGTGAAAGCTGATGTCTACCTTCAAAGACGGTGACTGACGATAGGTACTGCGGTAATTGGAAGTTTCTTCTCGTACATGGTTGGCCAAGCGGCGTCCATCCGCGAGGAAGCCCGCTGTTGCCTAAGAATAAATTAGAATTAGTCGTCAAAAAGAATGGATGAGTCGTACCATGCCAATATGCCTGTCTACGCTTTGTATCCTCCTGTTTGTATCAGGTACAAGGAGCTTGGAGTGTATGATTTTCTCAACCGCAAGCACGATGCCATCCTTCACTCGAAGGCCGATCGCTGTCCTATCTCAGCATTTTTACGTGAGTATACCCCGCGTATGACGTTTGTCGTAGGACTTGCCCTGAGTTCTCCACTGCTTTATTCGCGTACTCAACCTGAGCACAAATACCATGAAATGAGAATGCTGGTACGCATAATGCGACTTGGTTATTGAGACTCACCTGGAATATACGACCATCCGGCGAGTATGTACTGGCAGACAGGTCATATCCTGTACCGATTGAAGTCATTTAGCACAATATCTGAGCTGGCCGAGAAAGACGAGGAGGAAGTATAGGTGTGTTCACGACGCGCAAGCTTGCTACAGTGGGCGACGCGTGCGCGTGAGCGTGGGAAGAACTTGCCTTTTACGCGACTGTCCTCTGGCCACAACGTTGAACGCGTTCAACTGCAAACATATCATGGAGGGCGACGAAGACTGGAACGCCTTTTTGCAGGATCATCCGATCTTTAATCCTACCAAAGGAAAACGCGTCGCGTCCGCAAACGACGATGTCTCACTAGAACTATCGCTTAATACACTTCCCGACTTCACCACTGACGACTTTGCCCCCGACGGACCCACACCTTCAGGGCGTCGTCAGGTCATGGTCATCAAGGATTATGACCTGATACTTGCAGTTGGGAACGAAATACGGATGGCTTCTTTGGGAGACGCAAAGCTGAGTCGCAGCCACGGTGTTTCTGATCAAAAGACCTACAAAGTATGTATGTCTGCTCTTTAATCTGCCAGGGATTCTCACGATTGTGCTTGTCTTATGTAGGTCCTGAACACACCAAACGTTGGATTTGACATACACCAAATGGTGATCAATCCCAATGGCAAGTTCCTCGCGGTGGCGGGGGCATTCTATGTCGCCGTTGTGGTGTTACCGCGTCCAGGTTTCACGCGGCTAGTTTCTGGTGCTGTTGACTGCAAGTGAGTTATCTGGCATCTGATAGGTGACGGCACTCTTATAGCCGTCAGGTCAATATCAATCGGTCAGTATTACCACACCTTGAAGGAAGCACCTATAGCCAAGATTGACTGGCACCCCTGGGGCGATGGTGGTACTACTCTGCTGGTACTGACGGCTGATGGTAAACTCAGGTACATAGTATGTCAATATACCAACGATGTCATTGAATGTATAAAGATACACAGGGAATACGACATTGCGGTTGGCGTTGAGGAACCTCAGCAAGTTCTATCTTTCGTGCCAGACAAGAAGTTCCAATCGTATCTTGCAGAAGACGACTCAGAACGTGAAGTTGCGTCTTTCACATTAGGCAAAGGAAAAGCCGACTGGGGTCCTCTCAGTATCTACGCTGTGATGAGGAGCGGCGATGTATACGCTATATGTCCATATATGCCCCAAAATGCGTGCGTTCTTCGTCTGATCTCAAGCTCAATCTAACTTTCCCTGTAGGCTTGTACCATCATCATATGTACATGCGCTGGAATGCTTCGTGGCTGCCAAGCAAGAATTCCTGACACAGTCCGAGGGTGAACCAACTAGCGCTAGCACTTCATCGAGCAACAGTCTTGCAACAATCTACGACTACCAGCGAAAATACGTCAATGCCCTACTCAAACAATCACCCCCTGGAACTACGTTCCCAAGCTCACCTCGCATGGTGCTGATGCATCCTCCAGCGACAATACGCGCTCAGCCTATTCGACAAGGTCCATTCTTGCTCCAGCCTGCACCCCGAAGTCTGGAGGGAAGTGAAGGGGGCGACGCAACAGATATTACCTATTTGTCTTTTGGTGCTGATGGGGATGACAGACGTGAAGCCGAAGGAGAAACAGAGCGTTTGGGTGTCGTCTTAGTTGCTTTTCAGGATGGCAAGGTCGATCTGTTCTTGGATGTGGAGAAAGTGGAAGCAAGATGGGAACGGAAGGTGAATATCCCGGCTTACGAAAAGTCTCATATTAGCAACTTTTCTGACCCTTACTAGCACCGTAGCAACAAGGCTGAGTTACCGATGCTGGCTGTGTATGAGTCGATCGACCTTGGTATAGTCTCAGCCCTTTCACAAGTATCATCGCGGAAGGGCGAACCACCGGTCTTGGATCTCATACACGGCAATCACCCAGTACTTCTGCGGGACCCTATCAATGATGAGACGATTTATGTCTATCATGCATTCGGCGTACATGTCATAGAGCTCGGCTCACTGCTACAAAAGCTGGCGAATGCGCTTCGCGACGACGTTAGCAATGAGGGAGACGATTCTCTTGGTGCCTCATTGGAGGCGTCGGAAGGAGCTATGGTGAGGCCTTTGGTGACTACATTCTCTGTTGAACGAAAGTATGTTTCTGTTATTACCAATCTCACATGCAGAATCGACTAATGCCTTTTAGATGCTCCAATCCAGTGACAGCTGTGACGATACCGAATGATGTTTATCTGACTTACAGCATCTTCATCCTAACGTCCGCATTGCGAATCGTCACGTTTCCTCTGACTTTGCAATCCGAGGCTCCATCGACCAGTGCCGAAAAGTCAACTCCAGATCCAAAGGAAGATGTACTGCTCATCGAGAACCCGAAGGACGGCCCTCCCGCATATATCTCCTTTCTTTCCGAACCATACTCGCCACCCTCGAATCTGGCAAGTGCTTCTGGTTTTCCCTCGAACCCGAGACTTGCGGTCCCTGTGAAGGGCGAGATTCAGTTAACGCCAGACACTTTACGGTACCTCGCTTCTACTGTCGAACGGCTTACGGGCCAGATGCATGAAATTCAACTTGCATATCGCAACGCCGAGTTGCGCGCACAACTGCAAGCCCAAGAGTTTCGCCGGCAACAAGAAAAGAGCAAAGATATTCTGGCTCTCAGCGAGTCGTTGCAGGGAAAGCGTCAGGAGCAGACGAATCAGAAGATTTCAGAAGTGCAAGCAAGGCAGAAGGAGCTGTTGGATAGGACAAACCGTATTCTGCGGGCCATGATGAAGAGCGCGAGCCCTGAGCTGAGCGAGCACGAAACAAAATGGTTCGAGGAACTGAAGAGGCTGCAACGAGAGATTAAAGGGTCTACACGGTACGATCAGGAATCTTTGTCAGGCCGTACTTCACAGGTGAGTGAAGGGACTGTTCGCCTCCTGGGAAGCGACAAACTGACGCAGTTTCTTGTTCTAGCTTCACCGGGAATTTGATCGCTTGTTACCCAGTCTGAAAGAGCTACGGCAGAAGGAGCAGCGTCTCCAAAAGCGGATGTCAGAAATGAATGGCATGTCGGGTCTCGGTGTGACGCAAGCATTTGAATTTGGGTCGAGGTCGAGTAAAGAGTACGTTGATTTTCTTCAGCCTCCTCATGTCCTCAATCTGACGCAGAATTAGGCGAGCGAGAATCAATGATATCGAGAGCGATATTGTGAAGCTGGCTGCGAAACTTGATTTGACACTTAGTCGTCCGCCGTCCTCCCAAGAGACACAAGAGCAGCCAAAGTCATAGTATAAGGCTTATCGTTGCATTTCGGAATTGTCACTGCCTGGAGCTGCCCTACTAATGTTGTATTTGATTCGCTATGGCAAATCGTAGATTCGACGATGAACCTGTTGCGTTGTTCTGTCTGTGCGTGCGTGCAACAACGTTATTTCGAAATTAGGAGCGATATCACCTGCGCCTTAGTATGAACACAAGATCATATATTGGGAAGTCTATTACTCTGAGACCAAGTTGACGTACTAGGTTCGCATGTCGAGGCACAATGAACGCCAGAGGTCAAGCAGCCTCAGTGAATCAAAGCACGCTTGGTACATGTGATGTCAATCGTCCTGCTTATGGCGTCTTGTACACGAAAGACAGAAGCAATGTAATCCTTCCTACTTGTCAATCTGTGACTCTAGGTATTGTCGTATCAAAGCCTTGATTTCTTGACGAACAGTAGGGGGCACAGAACCTGCAACAACGTGGTTTTAGGTGCGAGAACTGCACGTAAAAGTGAGGAATTACCTTCAGCGTGGTCTCGGACGTCTGCCATGAGTTGACGCGCTTTTGCCTCATGCTGTGACCCGGCTGACCTGGCGGTCTCTGCAGCACCAAATCAGCCTTCCAATTGGAGGGACGCGTGTCGTACAAACCTTTGGTACGATGATGGACATCATCTACCCAGCCAGACTCAGCCAGACGTTGAGAGAGAGTGGCGGAGAGTCTGTTGTTTGTTTAGATTGACGAACAAATTGATGAAAACTCGTTCACCTGTCCCATTCGCCGCTCTCGATCATTCTGCGTTGCACCTGGGAGTACAGGGCAGTATTAGCAAGGTCGCTGCGAGATGGCATACCTCATACGCAGTGAGCGTAGCTTGCATCCACAGGAGGATTATGCCACACGGTAGTGTCGGTACGAGTTCGAGCTTCAAGTATAGTACCATGCCGGCATGCCGAGCGCCACAATGGTGATGTAATTGGGCGCCTGAAGGACTCTGATATTTGAGTCGCTTGTCCAACTTGAATGTCGGCCGACTGCCATGTCAGTGTAAGCGTTGTTTTGACTCTGTCTGGATCTTTTTGCTTATAACCCGCTATCTTACTATATTTCTTGTAGTGATACATACAATTCACCAGGATACCGACACTCATAGAGCTCAAAGTTGCCTCGCGACCTTCGAGTCGGGCATTGATGCAACGCGCACTGCGTCACAAGTCGAACATCTCTTCCAGGTTTTGACATGTCCCGCATTGCATAACTAAGCGACCTCCTACAAGCATGATGCTTGTGCGTTCACTGGCGACGCCAAATGCACTGTGTATGGTACAGAGGTACTAGTTCCACAATCTAAAGTGGCCGTCGTGCGAGATCCTGAGTGTCAGCTCTCAAGACGTACAAATCGCCGTATATCTGATTGTTGGTTTTGCAGGTTTGCACTTGATTAACATGCCGAGGTCCGTCCTGAACTTCACGGGTCCGTGGTGGATGGTTGCATGGGGTTTCTTGCAAAACCACTGATCGCTGAGGCAATGTGATCAATATACCTATGTGAGTCTGCAATTATCACTCAGATGTAGAAGGCTTGTTATGTGAGTCTGCAATTATCATACATAACTGGCGGCTCACTCAGATGTAGAAGGCTCGTTGAGCATAGCATTCTTGGCATGCGACATCTTCAAGAAATTTGAAGACAGCCGCAGTTCCACTGTAATCTTAACTCCCGTTCTCTCTATGCCACTCTCTAAGCGACTTCACGACAACACGATGGTGTCAGCATCTGCGATTATCATTATGGCCCTATGGATGGATGTCTCTCGGCGGATTCTACTTGCAATATTCCTCATTTTCTGCGTGCAGCCTGAACTCAGGGTCAGTACATTTGGACTGCCAGCTGGGAGACCAAGTTCCGTACGGTGACATTTTCGGGAGTTGTTGCATGAGTTTGATTGTTATACCACGCTGAAGATCTTCCAAACCTTCGTCTCAAGGGGACTCGAGTAGAGATGCACGTGGATAGTGTCGCTCATAGCAAGCCCCACGTGAGCTTTTTCTATTCCCATGTCATGTGCAGACAATGGCACTCATTTGTCCCATGCAGGGCCACACACACGACTGCTGGCAGGACGTGGGTGCCGAGGCATCGGGAAACGCCATGCCGACAGTGACGACCGTGAGTAGTTGCGACAGCGTGGTGTACCGCATGAAATCCAAGGATACAGTCTTGACGCTATGATGAACATGTTTCGTATTCAGAGTCTGACACTACGATGACGTTCCCTACTAGTCTCAGTCTCGACAATCACAACCTCGAGACGCCTTTGGGAGATTCGCAAAGCTGGACACGTCGGCCTGCAAATTGGCAAGCCACTAATGTTGCAACAATGATCCATTTGAACGCTTTGACAGCTACTCGATTGGACTGCCTGCGCTAACAAGGTTCGTGTCTACTATGCTCTGGCATTTGGTTGCTCGTGGTCTCACCCCGTCGCGATGGTTGAGTCCCGCTTAACTGCAAGGTAGACGTTATCTTCCTTCTCTTGCTACTGCATTGTTCCAGCAAGTCTTACTGAACAGTCGCGTGTCTAGACCTGTTCTTGATATAAACACATGCTCTGTATTCAAGCACGATTTGGCAGTGTCTGGAGACATGCCGCCGGTCAAGGTGCTTTCACCCAAGTTTTTATATGAGATGCAGCTGCATGAAAAGGCAGCTCTAGGCACGATTTTGAGTCGAGGGGAGCGGAGGCAAGTGCTTATTTATGATGAGATTGTAGCATTCTAGCATACTGACGCATCAATTGTTTTCTTGGTTCGTAGACAAGTCAGCGCTTCGTCCAGCATAGTAGCTCGACCAGCGGCAGTTCACTCGCACGCCAATTCCTGTTATCAACCAGCGAAAACTTTCGCTCACTGACCTCACTCTATATACAATGACCACCTCCTTCGAAGTCGCAGTAGGTCCATTACTGGTGTGCGTCTGCATCGCGTTCATGTAAGTGACATGCCACTGCTGCCGCACTACTATGACTTACTGGCCACTGTTGCAGCTTATTTGGGACATTCATCGCACAGTTATATTATTACTATCTGACCTACGGCGGCGACAGTACGGCCTTGAAAGTATATGTCTCGATAGTGGGGCAAGTATACTCAAGAAACTTCCTCTGGCACTCCATGAATGATATGTGTCCTCCACAGAGTACTAGAGACATGTCATACGATATTCTGCATGGTATTTCTCTATGGCTACCTCGTAACTCACTTTGGAGACCAGAAGAATGGTATTGACCGCGTGTCATGGTATGTCATTCTACCTTGTGTGATGCACATTGTCCTGAATTCTCGTCTACTACAGGGGAATACTCGTAAGCAGGTCCATGGTATCATTTGCGCTTTGCTGACAGCAAAACTAGGCCACCGTTGTATTTGAGGTAAATCGCTGACTCGAAGAGTACAGGAAGGTGCCTTACTCACGTATGTCTTCGTACAAAGATAGCCATCGTAGTCATGGCGCAATTGTAGGTCATTTCGATTTTGTAACATATCCTCCATGATTAATCAGCGTTGTCGTATGCATGTAGACTATACGCATGGCGTATTTGGCACGGTGAGAGGCACGGTCGCTCAATCGACCTACATGATATTCACATGTTGTCACAGTGAGCAATAAGAATATCATCTTGACGGCTATCCCTGTGCGTATTTGTGGTAGTTTCATCATGCGCTCACTCATGAACGAGAACTAGACAATCCTCGCATTCTTGCGGTTTTGTGCGTGCAGGCACTTGCTGTAAGCATGTCTATTACTGATGCACCGACACTTCGTAGGCTTTGGATTTGGTATGTGACAATACGCTTCTCGCATGTATCACTGGATGAATGAGCGCTTCCACCTCAGTGAGCTTTGGGCTATTGTACGCCTGACTATTTGTTCCATGCTTAAGCCCATTTACTTACAATAATCCCGTAGAGCACCATTGGTATCTTGGGACCAGCTTCCCAGTCACGAAACGCTACACGTATGGGTCGTTATAGCACAATGGGACTTAAAACTGATCACCAACTTTTGTTACTCAACAGGGCATCTTGACTACGACATATGCAATCGAGTTGGTGGCCGACGCCACTATTACTGTCTTTCTCGTATACTCTCTGATGAAAAGGCAAGCGACGACTAGAGTAAAACAGTGAGCAATGTCATTGCCCTCGATCCGCCAGTATACAGATCTAATGTTCCCTGTGACTAGGACACAAGATATCGTACAGAAACTGGTGTTTTACATTCTCAATACCGGGGTTGCCAACATGTGAGTACGGTCTACCCAGCAGTGATTTGTTTTGCAACACTCATTACTCGCCCCATCCAGCGTCTGCTCTGCCGCGGTGATCATTATGGTATCAAAGTTCCTCACCGTCGCGACTATGTTGGGCGCTGACACAGAATTAGTTCAACATATTGCCGGAAAGCCTGGCGTTCGCAGGGATTATTGAGATGAGAAGCAAACGTATGTGTCGTGGTTCATTTTCTGTTTCCTCGCGTCAATCTCATGATAGTTGTTTGTTGTTGTCAGTTTATGCAAACATCATGATGGCACTGTAAGTGGCAAGTTACCTGCAATATTGGCTAGGTCACTTATATCTGCACAGCCTGAATGCAAGGCACATCCTGTTCAACGGCCGAGACCTCGAGGTTCATTCTACAAGTCGTCCTAGGGTGAATATCTCTTTGTTGTTATGCACATGTTCATCTTTACTAACATCTCGTCTGGAGGAAACGCGCGTACATATCTACACCAACACCATCATTCAGGATGACTCAAACGTAATCTCTCGACTGCTCTCAGTACTCACACCCTGTCAATATACTCAACTCTATGCGTAGGGCCTCACGCAACATGACGAAGATCACAAGGGACGCAATATCACGGCGGACAACAATCTAGTGCCCCTCAAAACCATGAACACCGGTGTGGAGTAGAGGTCCAGTAGTATGTAAATCCTTCACCATGAACGTTCATGTGTTATCCAGCGATAGATATCGTGACGTAGTGACGACGGCCTCCTCATGTGATTGATAATGACTAATTCAGTGTGTTATGTATTCATGCATCTCGTCTTTGTTCGTCAATGAGCGAAAACAAAAGAGGGGAGGGCGTGGGTCGAACACGCGACCTCGGGATGAAAGCATCATTGCAGTCCTACGCTCTACCACTGAGCTACCGCCCCATTGGGAGGTTAGCTTTTGTAAATATTATGTACAGAGGTATATTCTGGCGTTGCTTGTCGAACGCGTTAGCTGCCCATTTGTGAACATTGGCCACAATCGCGCCTCGCCTTCGCCTCCCATCCCCATTTCTGCATTTTGGTAACGCACCGCGCGATGAGCGGACTTGGAAACACAGGCAACAACGCCACGGGTGGTAATCTATTTGGAGGCATCGCAGGGAGCGGTACAACCCCTGCAAGTTTTGGCTTTGGGACTAACTCTGCCACAGCAGGAGGTACGCGTACAGTGATTGTATTACATGCACTGTACAGCTACTCAACAGTTCTCCATCAGCTCAGCAGCCAACGGCGAGCATTTTTGGCGCGTCGACACCAGCGGGGACCTCCGGAACTACCCTCAGTGGCACGACGCTGGGAGCAAACAGTGCTACGGCTTCATCAGGAACGTCTACCGGAGGAGGGATCTTTGGGAACGCGACTAGCGCCCCTCAGACAGGACTCTTTGGAAGCAACACTGCCGCCAACACCTCAAGTACGCCGGGTGGCACAGGAGCAAACATATTCGGTGGCGGAGGTTCTCAAACAACGGGAGGAGGGGGGTTGTTTGGTGGGAATTCTACCCCTGCAACAGGTTCTGGGCTGTTTGGAACCGCAACTACGGGTGCGACGGGTCCTGGTCTGTTTGGTTCAACAGCGACAAATTCTACGGGAACACCAGGTGGTGGGATATTTGGTACTGGCACATCAAATTCGACGACCACTGCCACCACACCTGCAACCGCTGCTGCTGCTGCACCTACGACCACTGCCCCCACGACATCTAACCTATTCAGTGGATTTGCACCATTCAAGCCAGCAGGAACCGATCAGGCAAAGCCTGCTAGTACAAGCTGTACGTATATCGGCTTACTCCCATTGCATTCATATCTAAAACTCGCCATGTTGCATGTACCTAGTCTTCACGCAACCGAACGCCACTACGCCAGCAGCAAATACCTTTGCAGCGACCCCAGCAGCTGCCCCCACAACAGGATCCGGTCTCTTTAGTCTCCCACCCAAACCCGCTGAAGCCGTAAACACTGCAGCTGCTGCAGCGCCATCGACTGCTACACCCGCTCCTGCTGCTACTGGTGGATCTCTGTTTGGCGGCGGGCTCTTTGGGAAGAAGCCAGACGCGCCAGCTGCAACAGGTACATCTGCTACTCCGGCGGCAGGTGCTTCTTGTGAGTGTAGAGATTTCTCGTCCAGTTGCGCTCGATTTGATGGTATGATGTCACAGCGTCGACAAGTTTCTTCACCTTGACGGGTAATAAAGACGCAAATGCAAACAAGCCTGAAGAGAAAAAAGAAGCAGCACCAGCTGCTGCTGCACGTACGTCTAGCATTCTTTGCATCGAAAAATCACTTGAGCACGTTTGTTTTAGCTGCGCTCAACCTGAGCTCGTTCGGTAGTGGCTCCCTTGGAGGAGAGAAGAGTAATGCACCAGCAACGACCGCTACAGGTAAGTGTTCGACTCGGGTTCCTTGGCAGTGACCTTACGTGCTCGTGCGTTATACAGCACAGACAGCCCTAGGTGGGTTCAGCTCGATTGTCTAACATTACGTTATCGACTCACGTTACTTACAGGTCCCTCGTCGACACAACCGGCAGCAACATCAGTGGCAGTCTCCGTTCCACCACCATCTATGTTACGGGGCAAGACCATCGAGGAAATTGTCAATAGATGGACTTCTGATTTGGACGTCCATGTGCGGGAGTTCAACAAGTTCGCGAGTGAGGTTGCCGTCTGGGATCGGGCATTAATTGAGAACAGCAACAACGTAAGTTATGCGTATCTCATCTTTGAAGCTTTCTAACAGAGCGACCAGCTCGCTGCTTTGTATGCAGCACTCCTAGCGGCTGAGCGCGAGCAGACAGCTATCGACCAGTCGCTGGATCATATTGAACAGCAGCAAAAGGATCTATCATCCACTCTTGAGGCGTACGAGAAAGTCACCGACGAGATTCTCGGTGGACAAGGAGGAGGGGCGAACCTGCGAGCATTGGACACCGGTCCAGCAGACACTGAGAGGGACAAAAAGTACGTCTTGTGTTCTTTTGGCGTTTTCATGATTAGCGCATACGTACTCAAATAACTGCAATGATAGCTACGTTCTTGCCACTGAGCTGCATGGACATCTCGACGACCTGTCCGGGTCGCTCACACAGATGATTGAAGCTGTGAACGAGTTGTCAAATTCTCCGGACGGTGCATCTGCATCGAGCGAAGACCCCATGGCGCAGATATCTCAAGTACTGAGCAACCATCTCGAGAGCTTGCAGTGGATAGACGGCGCTGTGAAGGAAATAGATTCCAAGGTGACAGAGGTCGAGCGGCGGGTGAAGGGCGCTGGGGCAGAAGACTCGTCTAGCGGAAGCGTGTATGGAGGGGGACTTGGTGCAAGCAGAGCTCGAGGCTTTGGAGTGAGCAACAGATGATGAACACCTTACTTTTTTTTATACGACGTGTCATTGTCAACGATTGTTGTGTATCATTCATTTCATTGTGACAATTACGGGATCGCCAAGCTCGTAGTCATCTTGGCTTACTGGTCGTTCGTTCAGATCGGACTGGTTCACATGGAGGCAACGACCCTGGACACTCCTAGATGCCGGCGGCAGAATTGAAAATTTGCCGATATGGTCAATCAGCGCATGGTGGCGTCTCAAACCGCTGCTGCTTATGCGTTCACAACATCATAAATCATCGCTATGTATATATATGCCAAGAATCCAGCCATGATACTTTTTTTGCACATCAACATTGACGGTCTATCGCGCAAAATTCAGAGCTCATAAGTACTTTGTCTTTGCGAATTCAAAGTGTTTAACCGGCGATCAAGGGGAGTACTGTATAAGTCACAGCCATCTTCAGGACTGCAAAGAGTTTCAGCGGAGCTAGAACATGACATCCTTAACAGATAAGTAGCTGTGCTGAAGCGTGCTGCATCCTCCCCGACCTCGTGTTCCTAGCTCATATTACTTGTACGTAAACTCCTTTCAACCAATTGCGTGATCATGTTCCATGATGGGGGCGTAAAAGGACCTGTATGTACGGAACAATCACATTCTGTGCATTCGGAAACAAAACGTGGCATCGTGGGTGTACTTAGTGGGATATAGTGTATTGCAAGGGAATGTGGTGAGTCGAACCAAGCATTAAGATGATGAACGAGAGGGAAAACATTGGTGAAGAATCGAAGCGAATAATGTTAAGAAAACAAAGGTACCGTCATGTCCTACGAAAACAGCATATATCGTGCGCACCGTCGAGATCAATCCCCCCGCGAAAGCGCCCTTGCGGACGAAGCCACTTGTGGTAGCTCGTACCGAGGTGACCTCGAACTTTCCTCGCATTATCTATAGGTAATCTAGTGAGGAAGCGTCGTGTCATCGGCTGAGCGAGCTGTTCTTCCGTATCTGCTCTCCCTTGAACCACAGCCAGACGGGGAAAGGTATGCCAAGCACAATCGCGAGACCCGCAAGTAGCGAGTTTCCGCCACCATCTCCAAGTGCCTCGTACATCTGCGCGCCGAACAGAGGGAATGCGAAGCCCAATGTGGAACGGAAAACCTATATTCGACAATCAGAACAAAGTCCTGTCAGAAAAAAATGTCTGGTGAATAGTGTGCGACGGTACGCACTGAAGCGGCTGCGAGTGCGCTGGCGGCATATGTGAAGGTGTCCACGAGATAGAGCTGGATTGGCAGGCTGCACGACAGCACATGTCAGCGTCGATAAGCGCATCCAGATTACACAACACGCACAATGTCGTCATCATCCCGAATCCAAAGATACCAGATCCGATAATTGGCATGATCCAGTGTACCTGCGCCTGAGCAGACCAGCCGTACCAGCTTCACGATGATAAGCAGACAGGCAACATGCACGAATCTGTGGTCACTTACAACAAGCCGATAGGGACGAAGAGGGATCCAAAGATCAGCGCAGGGATACGGTATTCCGGTTTACCCACACCACCGTTCCGCGAAGCGGATAGCTGACAACAATCCAGAGATACGATCAACAGCGTTCGAAGTGGGTAACATATTGTTTTGATTTACCTTGTGGTAGATCTTGTCGGCAACGCTGGCTCCGACAACAGTTGCCAGAAGAAATCCAAATCCGAGACCAAGGTAACAAAGTCCGCTGATACCCACGGAGAAACCGTACACCTCCGTGAAAAGACCTGTAATTGATGTCTGAGCATCAACAACCGGCGAAAAAGGTGGATAAATGGCTCACCCGGGAAGGTGGTGAACATGAGGTAGTAACATCCATACATGCTACGAGCAAACGGTCAGCGCCACGGTAGCTACGACGGGGGGTGGATTCACTCACAAAGCCATGTATAAGCTCAATGTGAAGCAGACAAAGCTGCGAGTGAGCAGGATGAAAGGCCTCTCCAAGTTCACACGAATAAGATGCCACGTGCCGGCATGGTTTGCAATCAGGTGAGGGTGAGACTGTGCAGCCTTCTCTGGATCTATCCCCGAGCGCTTTGCGATGCGCAGACGAATGACTGGGGCGTACGTTTCACGAAGGAATGGTATACCGACGATGGCTGCAAGGCCACAAAGTGCCGAGATGACGATAAACACCCATTTGAACCCGACGGTTTCTGAGATGAAACCGCCTGCTATGGGGCCTATGGCTGGGCCGATCAGAGGACCTAAGCTGTATATTGCCATTGCCGATGCACGGTCCTTTTCTGAGAACAAGTCGCTGATAGTGCCACCACCGCATGCAATGGGAGCACTTCCGACGAGGCCACCTTCTGACGCGTTAGAATAAGCGGAGGGCATGAAAGGGAGAAAAGGTACACACAAAGGAAGCGCATTCCAATCAATGTGCCAGTGTTCGGCGCATACGCGCAGGCCAAGTTGAAAGCCAAGAACAATAAATTATTGATGTGCAATATCTGAGGAGCATGTCAGAATGAACAAATAGTAGAGTATCCAGGGCAGGACATACCCATGTCCGTCCGTAAATTTCAGATAGCGGCGCGAGGAAAAGAGGTCCAATGGCGAACGATATGAGGAAAATACTCAAAGTCATCGAGATGATCGTTTCATTGGTGATCGCGTAGTGCACTGCGATGTCTGGCAGACCAGGGGCCATCATTGATGATGCCAAAGGCGTAACGAAAGTGTAGAGCGAGACCTGAGTTTGATGAACACGAAACCTCAGTCGCAGCTCGCGTCGCATGTAACACGCTGAGACGTACGATACCAGCCATGCGCCATTTTTTGCCAAACGACCAGTTGCGGGGGTTGCGGGAATCATGCACCCAGTCATCCTCTGCGTTCTCAAGTGCATCTTCCTTTGCGCGCGTCAGACAGGTGGATGGGAACATGGCCAGCTAGTGCTTACCTTTCTATCCTCGGGAATGGCAGACTCTCCCTCGCCTCCAGTGAGCAGCGGCGGCCTGTGTGCCTCTTCCGTCGCGGCCTTCTCATCGACTTTTGGCTGTGAGCCTTGACCGTCGACAGGGACATGCGCTGTATCTGTGGACTCGGTGCCTGCGGTGCCAGGGCGAGAGACGTCTTTGGGCTCAACTTCAGACATCGTCAAGGAACGGACAGTGGTGAAGACGGCGAGTGATGTTCATGTGGGGGAGCATAGTCGGTATTTATGTGACTGGGCCGTCTTTTCCGCTGACGAGTGGACGGACTAGTCAACACACACACAATGTGCACATTACACCAAGACCCCGGCCACTCTGACTCGGCCCGCTATCGAACTTGCTAGAACTGCCAGAATTAACGAGCTCTCACTGCCCACGCGTAGTATCTCATACTCTGGGCGTGCATCCTACCATGTTTTAATTAAATATTACGAGGGGCGACACCAAGGTCAACATTATTTAGTTTGCACTCGGCGTCAAAATGGATGATTGTGCCCTGGTACCTGGCTTCCGCGCTGACCGAGGAGTTGAGGCTCGATGTCCGTTGGCCAATGAGAGACCGCCCTTGCCATCTTGACTGCGAAACCTACTTCTCTCAAGTTCGACTCTTCACAAAGTCACTAGGGTCATACGAGTGTTGACAATAATTCTCTGCAGTGAGAGCCTCAGAACATCACGCGTCTGTCATCTGACTTATGGTACGCGACAGCGCCTGCCAACTTGAACCGTGCCAGTCCACCGCATCTGCGCAAACGTACTAGGCATGAGCTACGCAAGAAACGATGCCAACTACCCAAACATGATGTTCAGTCCAAGCTCACGCGGAAGCGTGCACGTACTACCCGTGACGAAGCCGCGTCGCATACTCCGACGCTCGTCAGGACTGCACAAAAGGCGCAACAGTCGGCAGTGGAAGGGCTCTCCGAGTCCATTCCCCATGGCGGCCGTGCGGGTGACAGTCGCGTCTGCCAGGAGCCATCACCAGCAACACCCCGCTTAATCATTCGAATACCTCCGCGTCACATTCGTCTGGCAGCCATGCAGAAGCCACCATCCCCTTCCAGTGTCACTGCCCTGCAGCAGGATGTACAGCCGCAAGCCAGTCATCCCAAAGGTAACGCTGCAGGGTCGGCGGTGCTTTCGAGTTCCTCTCAAGTTCAACACCCATTGGGACTGTCTTTTACAGCTCAGAGGCGACGACCGGTGCCCGTCGCGATGTTGCACATATTTCTCAGCTCCTCGGTGCATTTGCACCGGTCGTTTGACTGGGATCGTAAACCAGGCCCAAGCAGTCCGCCAGCCAGTAGGTCAATGGAAAGTCCGACAGCCACCAGTGGTTATGTTCGCAACGTCACTGCATCAGCCAGTCACCTTCCCTCCGGGACTTCTAGGGAGCTGCCGCACCCACCACCTTCCACTACCACCCATTCCGTCAGCGCCAAATACCCCGTTCCAGCAGCCCGCCCCTCAGGCCATTTCTCCGGATGGAGACGTGCATCACATCAAACGTGTGCTATTCGTCTGTTGTCCGACCGTCGGAAAAGGCGCACAAACTTATCGGCAGCTGTTGAAGAGCACTGGGTGGCATGAACGAAGTCTAACACCGGACGAGCTTACTTGGTTGGACTCTTCGAAGGCGACAACTGCGTCATTTGATATTCGCAAGCCGTCGCCGGTAAAGGATACAAATACACACCTCGTACAGCAGCAAGCGCGAGTCAATACGTCCTCTCAGCAACTGCTACGTACTGAGCATAAGCCCCTAGCTGGTCATCGCGTTGCATTGGAGCAGTGCGCTGCAGCCCAGAATGAGTATACATATCAATCATGGCATGGAGTGACATGTACAGACGTCTCTCATTCGTGCGGACTATGATGGCTACATTGAGGAGCTAAAAGGCACATTTGACATGTTCATTGGTGGTCCAGACTCAAATGTTGATCTCCAGTGAGTGCAATAGACTCATCCGAATCGCCATGCCCACACAACTTTCCACAGTAGCCCGACGTTCTCAGCCTCCTGCGTCCAGTGCCGGGAGGAGCAGTGTCTCATCGCTGAGCCGCTGCAGTTGCTGGCAAAGGAAATTGCAATATGGCCTAATCCCAAGGATTTGCAATCCATGCTCTGCATGACATTGCAGCCACTGTAACACATACAATGCGCCCCGTCTCCCGACCTTGGGATCCTGCGACAGAATCCGCATTCGACCACACCAAGGTGTACAAGCGTGAAGGAAGTGCACACAACAGCCACGTAATATTCTCCAACAAGAACACCAAATCGTATGGCGGTAATAGTGTTCAAAATCTCAAGATTCATCGCACGCCATACGGATAGATAAATCCTACAGCTATAGCAGGTACGCAAACACATAGTATGCGGATTCGCGAGGGTTCTTCTCGGTAGTCTGGCATCTGACAATGTGTCGCTTATCTGCGGTGAGAAGCACACATAGATTGTCACTGGCATAGGACATCTTCATGTACAGTGAAACCAGGGAACGAACGCTATGCATTATCATGATACTCGACTGTAGCGAGACGACTTGTGAGGGATTACTGAAAGTAAATTAAAGCAGTACGACAAAAAACACCATCGGATCACGTAAGCGCAAGCACTTCATCTGCAACCTACACGACGCTGTAGCGTCCGGCTGTGGCAGTGGGATTCCGCATCTCTGCCTGCAGCGCGGCGGCCGACGCCTCGATGAGAAGCCGCTTAATTTCCCGCACGGCTTGTTCGACCTACACGAGAATATTAGCCTCGCTCCCTCACGCAGCGACGCGAAGGAACACATACCCTCCACTCCTCGTTAGATTCGATGAGGAGGTGCAGCTTCGGCGGGCCATCGAACGGAGGCTCTTTGCCCGACTCGTAATAGATACCTATGCGGGAGATTAGCAACATGTGGCGATGACTATTGAGTCAAATGACCGACCTTTATTCGTCACTGACGCCCCAGTCATATCGATAAGCTAGCAGAAAGTCAGTCAGCATGTAACCGGACATGTAGCGCCATGCAATGCATCGCGTACCTGCACCATAGTCTCCTTATTGGTAACACGCCATCTCGCCTTCTGAGGATAGTCGTTGATCGGTATGACAGCATGAAACTCGGTGGCATCGGCCGACAATTTCTTCGCAGGATCGTCATGCATCTGCAGCTGGGATTGAGCGACAAGCTTGTGTGCACGCAGTTGTGCATTGAGCTTCGCAACGACGCTGATCGCCGTCTTATGAGCGGGAGTATCTTTTCCTGCACGAGCAGCGGCTTCTTCCGCGTCTCGAAGCTGCTTCTGAAGCCTCTCCTCTTCCTTCGCCTGCACGAGTCGTCGAGCGGCGGCTGCAGCTCCTGCGACCCCAAGTTGGCCCTTGGATGAATCAGGGGCGGGGCCGCGCTTGACCTCGACCTTGAAGGTACCGAACGTCATGTCGTCGCCACCTGCAGCCTTTGCAGTCGGCTCTTCTGTCGTGGCGGCAGCGGCAGCGGCGGCGGCCTTCTCCTCATCAGGCTCACCATACGCCTTGCGTTCAGCCTTCTCTTTAGCGTCACGCTCTTGGTCGAGTCTGTCCAGACCTTTGCCACCGAAACCAGAACCGGCGACCTTGGCTTTACCGGACTTGACTTTCTCAAGGAATCCTTGGAAAGACACGAGCTAGGCAGTATGCTCTAGAACAAGTAAAGGAATCATGACATACCATTTGACAGGTCTTCCAGTTCCTTCGGCATAGCAGCGTTGCTGGCTTTGAGCGCCCTGTATATGTCCACAGAATAGCGATCCTGCTCTGGAGTGATGAAAGTGACACATGTACCCTTGTTTCCCGCACGTCCAGTTCGGCCAGCACGGTGGACGTAATCCTCCATGTGGTTCGGAGCATCGTAGTTGATGACGAGCTTCAGCTGTTTGACGTCTAAACCCCGCGCGGCGACGGAAGTGGCAATGACAATAGGAACGACGCCCGACTTGAAGTCGGCGATGGTGGAGTCACGGTCAACTTGGTCTTTCCCACCGTGAAGCGACATGCAGAGATATCCTTTGCGCATCAGCTCACGAAGCAGATTATCTGCTGCTTCCTGCCTGTCAACGAAAATCAGCGAGCGGCATTCGGGATCCTCGTTGTACGTCTGGCCTAGAATCTCCAACAACCGTGTAAATTTCGAGTCCTCCTCGCGCACCTCCACAATCTGCTCGATTTCAGGCGCAACGACTGAGCGGCCGCCGACAGTGATCTCCAGAGGCTTTCGAAGAATTTTGCGAGCAAGCGAGTCCATTTGCTTCGGGAACGTGGCGGAAAACAGAACCGTTTGTCGGTCAGGACGGATGTTGTTGACGATCTTCATGACCTGTGGCTCGAAACCCATGTCAAACATGCGATCAGCCTCATCGAGTACGAGGTATGTGACACGCTTAAGATTCGTTACACGGCCTGAGTTGGCTGTGAGTAGGTCGATCATACGTCCGGGAGTACAGACAATAATCTCTGCGCCCTTTTTCATCTCAGCGATTTGGTCCTTGATTGGTGAACCTCCGTAAGCACAAACAGCCTGAAGCGGATATGTTTAGTGTAACGATACCAATCAGTCGGGGACAGCACTTACTCGAAGATTCAGTACTCGGAGGAATGGCTTACACTCCCTATGTATCTGAACCGCTAGCTCACGCGTGGGTGTCATGATGACAGCAACAGGTCCTTCCATCTGCTCAAGAGGTCGTTGATCCTTGATGTGACGGAAGAGAGGGAGAAGGAAAGCAATGGTCTTCCCTGAACCTGTCTTGGCAACGCCGATGACATCCCGGCCAGACATGATAGCTGGGACGGCCTGAGCCTGAATCGGTGTTGGCCCGGCATATCCGAGTTTCTTGATTACATCCAAGCTATACATAGCAAGAGTCGATGAAGATTTGGTGACACACAGCTATAGCACTCACCAGCTCGCCGGGAGACCGAAGTGACTCCACTTGGTAGCAGGCCTCGGACAATCGACACCCCGAATCTTGATGCCGTCGAGCTCGAGTCGCAATAGATCAGCTTCCTCGTCAGTCATAGCAGTGATATCTGGGGGAGCAGTATAAAACTCTTTACGGAAAGGTTCATATGCAATTCGGTTGTGATCTATCATGGCCAAGTCTTTCTTCTTTGCCTTCTTAGCAGCAAGCGCGAGGATGTCTTCCGGGTTGAGTTCGGTGGTATCCAGTTCGTCGGGTTCAGGCGCGTCAACCTCGTCGGGAATCTCGTCTCCTTGTTCATCGAGTCGTACCCGACTCGATCCATTCGAGGTCATCTTTTTCATATCCTCCATGTTGACCTTCTTGACCTCTTCTTTGACGCCGCTCATGAACGCATCCAGCGGGTCGACGTCGTCCTCGTCCTCGTCCATCGCATCTTGTCCCTTTTCCTGTACCATATTATCGGCGTCGTCATCATCATCATCATCGCCACCCTCGAGGTCACCGACACCAGCCTCCCCATCAGCCATAGTCATGTCGACTTCAGGAAGGTCAAGCTTCTCCAGCTTCCGCTTAGTTTCGACGGCATCGTCCAAAGCAGCAGCAGTGGTTAGTTTCGCGGCTTTGATCACGTCGGGCTTTAATGGTAGACCCTTCAAGCCGAGACCGTTTAAAGCAGCACGATTTAGCTGACCTGCGGACTTTGCAGGCGCGGCGATAGCTGAGGGGCATCGGATCAAGTGGTGTGAAATCATGAATTTGACGGGGTATTGAGGAACACTCACGAGGTGCGGACTTTCCGGCCAGCGCCATGGCCTTCGCCTTGGCTTCATCCAATGCCTTCTTTGCTTCACGCTCCTTCTTCCATGCCTCAATCTTGGCACGCTTCGCCTTGAGCTTTTCGTCCTCAACAGGAGCTGCGGGGGTGGAGTCCTTCTCTGCTGGAGGAGCTCGGGGAGGAGACGGCTTGCGGTCGTGTTCGCGTCGTTCCCTTGACCTTGAGCGGCGACGTTCGTCTCTTCTGTCATCACGATAGTCTCGTCTTCTGTCATCCCTGTACCTATCATCCCTAAACCTGTCCCTGTCCCTATCCCTGTCTCTATCTCGCTCGCGTTCTCTGTCCCGGTCTCGCTCGTCGTCGTACCTCGATCTGGGAGGCCTTTGGCTGCGCCTGGTCGGCGATGGTGACCGTGGTGAAGAGCGGTGAGACGGTCTTACCCTCTTATGTGGTGTATCTGGCGAATATGACCTGTCACGCCTCGCCATTTGAAGTCTGAAACAGGTATGAGAGGAGGAGAAGGTAAACGCGGCGAGCAACCGTGCCAGAGAGAAGAGAGACATCTGTTGATGCTTATTTGTTCCGAATACTCAATCGAGATCTGGAGTTCATGATTAACCCGAGCCTCTCATCTCAGCTCTGACCACCATCTACGACGACCATGAGCAACATATTGGATCCCTCTGCTCTACTTTCAAAGATACCGTCGCTCCTACCAGCAGAGAAGCAGGAGTTTCAGTCATCGCACGATGGCCTTGCGGCTTTGGTACACAGCACAATGACTGCGCTGGGGTTCCGACTTGTGGGTGTCGAGGACAATGCCACAACCCGTACTTTTGAAAATAATGTACTGCCACCCGAGTGGAACTCGCACGGACCAGGATCATATACTTTCAGGTACAAACACGAGCAGAGCAGCTTTGAATTTGTGCTGAAAGTATCGAAGCTGGGCACTCGTACCATGATTAACGCAATCGCTATAGAGGTACGTAAACCCCCACGGCTTGTACGCCACATTATACCGAAGTACACACAGACAGATAAAGCTGAATCCTTGGACATATCTACAAACGATTTTACCTCTCCATCCTTTTACCCGCACAATCTCAGTGCTGCGGATGCGTCACCATTAGTTCATGGCTTCATCTCCTCCAACCGAGTCACCGACTTCGTGTCGCAGTACCAAATGGTGATTGTTCAGAAACTCATCCCAGGGCTGCGCAAGGATGGCTACACAGAGCAGGTGGCCGAAAGCGCTCCCTCCCGCGCTGTTCCTGGTCCCTCCAACCCGCACCCACAGCCTGTTCCTCCCCCTGAGGCGCCGGACTTCTCTTCACCTCTGCAGATACCAACTAGAAATCCTCTGGAAGTCGGAAGGAGGGACTTGGAGCCCTTCCCTCGTAATCCATTTGCACCTCGACCTCTTTTCGGAGGTGACGACGATGGCATGTTGGTCGGGCCTACTCATCCTATCTTCGGTCCGCGATCGGGCACTCAAGGGCGCGGACCATGGGGTGGAGACGGATTTTTACCACCCATGGGCGCCCCTCCAGGTGCAAGGTTTGATCCCATAGGGCCAGGTTTAGGCCCTCACCCTGGCGGTCCATTACCTCGATTTGGGGGTGGGGGTGTAGGCAGAGGACTGCCAGGAGGAGGTAATATGAGAGATCCGGATCATGATGAATTCATGCCTCCTGGACCTGTAAGTGCCAGTTATATCCCATCTGCTGTTCATATACTTACATCTACATCTCTCAGGACGATATGTTCTCATAAGGAATGTTTGCTGTAAATGTAATCTTGGTCTGTGTCATGTATTTGTATTCCAAACGCAGCCTTGTAGGTGTGTGCTGTGTCGTTTCGTCTCATCCGTGTGAATAAGACATGTAGGCACAGACTGGCTTAAGACATTGAGGTTGATAGCTACTGTTGGCATATGCATGATTCAAACCGAACTTGTACTCATCATCAGTGTGCGAATGCACATTGGCTAGCGAACGTGCTGCAGATCATACGCACTTAGAGTGACTCGAACTACATCTCTTGCCCGAAATGGATGTTTATTTGATGGGCAAACAAGCGTCCTCAACTGAATGGTATAAATATCGCAACCTGAAGTCACCAGCTTCACCAGGATTCCATCCCCTACCCTTTCGTTCGTGTCCATACAACAATGCCGCAGGTATCGCCAACTCGAACACACGCACGTATGTCTCCAACGTCGACATCACCAACGTCCTCCACACGACCTCCCAGGAGTGTCTTCATGCCATCTACAAGGCCGAAACTGAAATCTGTATCCGACATGACTATACAAGAGCTACAAGAGCGACATGCGTTCAATGCCAGGAGACTGAAAGAGCCGTACGTGTCTTGATGCTACGACTTGTGCGCTGGTGATCGAGCTGCGTATTGCCCAAGTTCCTGGGACGCTGACCATCAATCTCCGTTCCCGCAGAACGCCTTCCACTTCCACGTATGTGCAACGGATATCTGCCGAGCAGGCTGCCATTGAAGACCGTCTAGTCGAGCTTGGCGTGGATAACATACAGAAGCTCCTCAACAACACTATTCTGGATTCACCAGATGATAAGATGCACGTTGATCAGCCGCAGTTACCGCGATCACCAGAACCGCTCCCTATAGGTGCGAAACAGCGTGCGCTGGCCAAGTTTGTGAGTCGTTCTCGTCTATATGTGAGAACATCGCTGACTAGTTGAGTAGTCGGCTCGCATGCACGAAGGGACCGACTCCAACGTTTTCACTTTCCAAGAAGCCATGGAAATCGAGCGAGAAGCTCACAGACTCGATCAACAAAGAAAGCAGGAGCAAGAACAGAAACAGGAGGAGAAGCGACGGCGTATGGGTCTGCCACTGCACGGAGAGAGGGCATTAACGAGGGCAGAGCAGGAAGCGCGCATATACGCCTTCATGTGAGTTGCATCTTTTGTCGTCGGCAAACGAGTAGCTGACGCTTTGGCCTGGCGTTTTTCCGCAGGTCTTACAAGCCTACTGAATCAGATGAGGAAGATGATGACCAAGACGATTCCGACGACGACGATCCCGCTAATTGGTTCGACGACGATCAAGACGACGGGCGTAAAGGCCAAGACATTATAGAGCCGGATTACAATGACCTCTCTGGGATTATCCGTATCGATGAAAGTCGTATTCCACAGAACAATTTTTTCGAGCGGGAGGGAGGATGAAAGGGAAACCCAGCGCAACTATGTATCTTTCTCAGGATCCCAACATCTCCCGTGGATATCAAACAGTGTATCGATATCTATATAATATTCCGTTGTACTATTATGGGTAGCATAATGTTTTTAAGAGCATAGTTTATATATCCAATGGGGGTCGATTATTTTTGCCGGGACAGCGACAATGGCTTTCGTCTGTAAGACTCAACGGGCATGCACAGGGCAGCTGCGTCCACGCTGCAGCCATGAGGTTAGGCACGCTGTTTACGGTAAGTATTGAAGTGGACGTTTTTTGAAGAACATGAGTAACACACCAGCATGGAAAGCACACAGGCAACTGAGCCTCGCGACCCTAGACCCTGCTCTACCATCAGCAAGATAATCATAAGGTGTACAAGGAACAGCGTACCTTTCGTAAATTCCTCGAGGCAAATAACACCTGATGTGATTCGCTTTAGCAGTGAAGCAGCTCATAATGAAACTATACGCACATTCTGTGCCAATAAGCGCACTCACTTCCGTAAGGTCATATTCCAGATATTTTGCCGTCTGTGGCGATGTACCCCTTCCGCCTTCGAGACAATTCTTCAGGTGCGCCTCTTGGGCTACAGCACCAACGAGGTCCCTGAGGTCGACTAAACACACAGGGCAGCTGAGCAGTAATGGTAATGTCGATGTCAGATAAGTAACGGGGATAACAAATGAATGGGAACTGACTCTGCCAAATCGCTAATCTGCGAGCTCGTCTGACCGTGACCACTCGTAGGACTCTGCACTGTCAGCCGCCTTTGATCAACCACGATGCGCTCGATCAAGGCTGTTCTTGGCAACTGTAGCCCGTCCGGTACGCTGGCGGTGACCACTTCGTAACAAGCCTGACAGACACGCTGCGAAGACGTGGAAGCAGAAGACGATTCCATCCATGAAGGATCGTGCACGATATCAGACGGGTCCAGGAGCGCCCTGTAGGATGAACAGCGATCGCAGAAGATGCGTCCACAACGGCGACAATGCTAAAGTGCTTGTCAGTATTAGGCCTGACTGCACATTGATAGTAGGGCTTACATGCTAAGAAGAGGTGGTCAGCAAGGTGAATGTATCCAAGTATACTTGACAAAAACATACTCTCCGCGTGATGAAGCTGAATCTTCGCATACATGATCGACATGTGCTGACGGTTTCATCTCGTTCCCATTGGGCATGTAAAGAATGTGGCGTGGGTGGTGTCCATCGCGGGCTAAGAACCTTCTGCGGTGCCTCGTGTGTGGGTACGCGGAATTCGGGTGCTTGCGACAACTGAGGCGTTAGATCAGCAGGCCCACGAGACGGAGCTCTTTGGAAATAGTCCGTAGTTGTTGATCTGATCGAAAGAGGACGAGGTTTGGCTCCAGGAGTAGACCCCGGATAGTAAAATTCTTCGTCTGAGTCATCTTCATCGAGGTCATCACCGTCTGTTGACTGTTTGTAACACACCCCATAAAGCATTAGACATAGACTTACCGTCGCCAGATATCAGAAAGCCTTGAGCACCAGCAGCTAGTCGCCTGCGCTCAAGGTCTCTACTATAAGCATTCAACAAAACCTCTGCCTGAGTCTTTCTATCGGCATCACCATCACCTATCAAAAGCTGAGTCCAGTTTGCATATCGCTCACAAAAACACTACGCACCGAGAATGCCTTGCCTAAGTTCGGCAGTGGCTCTTTCAAGCTTTGCAATGGCACGACGAGCCTCGATACCAGAGCGAGGATCAAGCGACGACTCCGCATCATTAAACGTGCCGGCGAGATACCGCGCTCGAGCAACATAATCCTGTGCAGCAGATAGACCGCTACTTGGCATAAAGCCAAGCTCCTGTCCTTCAGAGCCGTCAAATTCTTGAGATTCGGTGTCTTGGTAAGGTATCATGGTACCATCGGCATCCAGGTGGTACATATTGCCATCCGGCTGCGTGAATGGCAGAGGCGGTATGTCTAATCGACGACGCATGACTCTTACCCAGCGTCGGCGTCTCACCCAAGACTGCGTCCCAGCTCGTGATCCCGAGCTGCCGTTGCTTCGAGATGAGCTCCCGCTTCCCAAGCCAGCGGCAAGGGCACCGCTTCCTTTCAACAGGCGCTGCAACTGCACTGGCTGTTCCGCAGTCCACCGATCGTCGGCCTCGCCGAATGACTGCGCATACTGCCAACCTTCATCAGCGTCGACTCCAGGATGCGTGACATCTAGTGTCCAGTCGGACCTGAGAGACAAGTCAGGGAAACAGCATTGCGGTTCGAATCAAAGCGACGTACAACCAAAAATGACTCCTCTCCGCCCCTTCCCTGGTTGCAATGTTGGCACCCGGGGGCGGTAATGCAAATGGCTCGTTACGGAGAGGGAGGTGAACGTCGCTACGCCACGCTGGGAGTGTCCTCTTCCCATTCTCTTCATCCGACGACGGTAATCTGAGCTCAAACGGAGCGCGTCTTCCGCGTCGACCGAGCCCAGACGCAGAGAACTTTGGATATCCGCCGGAAACAGCCAGCGTTTTCACTCGCATGTCGAGGCGCTGATGTTCATAAAGAATCAAGGGCACGGTGGTATGTACTGCTAGGGGATTATATGGGACTGTGGTGCCACGCCATTTCTCGGCCTCGGCCTTCTGAAGGACCTACAGAACAAGTGAGTCGAGCCACTTGCGGTGCTGATATCATCAGGAATGACCTCGCAGATCCAAACTTCGAATACCGCAGCTGCGACGTCGTACGCGGTTTCGCCCCAGTTATTCCTAACTAAGGGATCTGCCGACTGCTTGCTTAATAAGTAGAGTACAACAGGTAAATGCCCCTTTGAGGCAGCGTTCACTGTGAGCACTCAGAAAGACACACCCAGCGGAAAATGCAATTTATTTCACTTACTGAGGGGAGTCCAGCCACCTTTACTTCTCACGTCTACACCAGGAGCATCGCTGTATTCAGCGGTAGCCCCTCCATGTTCACATAGCCAACGAACGATGTCCAAGTAACCCTGCAAAACATGAGAGATGTGACCAGGGCATTATATCACACGCATACCTTGGAACAGGCATTGTGTAGCGCGGTCCATCCATCGTTATCTTGAGCTTGCACGTCTGCGTGATCAGGTAATAGATACGTGACAATCGAAAGGTGTCCAAGGAGCGCAGCTTTATGCAGAGCAGTCTACGAGGGTCGAATTATATGTCGAGTACATGTTCGAATGCAGATCAAATGTACTCACTTCTCCCTCCTTGTCCTCAATATCAGGGATAGCACCGCACTCCTGTACGACTGTATGCATTCCTTCAGTTAGGATGCCGTGGGCAAAATGAACAACAAAAACGTACGCCATTTTACGACCTCCAAATGTCCACGACTAGCAGCAGCATGCAACGCAGTCAGACCCGTCCGCGGTGACGCGTCATTGGCCAAGGCGAATGGTTCCAGCTCGCCCATCTGCAACGCGCTTCGGAACAACTGTTGCAGTTGGTTCAAGTCTCCGTTGGCTGCAGCAGCCTGAATAGCTTCTAACTGCGCAGGCGTAGGGTGGCTCTTGGGAGTAGGTGCTTGAGCTGGTGGTAACGATGGTGGCCTGATAATAGTGACAGGTGGCTGAGTTACTACCTCTGACGGTGGTGCAGACGGTACAGAGGGTAGCTCAAGCTCCAATGCTGGGTCGAATGAAGGCGGCGTGGGGAGATTCTTTGCAAGCTCAGAGTGCTCCTGGTGAGGAATCTCGATGAGCTCTTGTACACCTGGATATACAAATGAGTCTCCTGGTTCCTCCTCGTGTGCTTGCTCATGGAAGGAATATGCTGTTGTGCATTCGCTTTCGCTTTCGCCGTCTCCAGTCCCAGGGTATACAAATTCTTCCTCGTCCGATTCTTCGCTGTGCATTGCGGGGTTTGGGGATGTTGCATTGGAGGTGGCAGTACTTGGGACCCTACATAAGAAGACAAGACGTCCTGTCATGACCTTGCATAAGGAATCAATAAAATTGAATGACACGTACTCTTCAATGGTCTGAAGAGGATGAAGCGTAGCAGACAAGTCTTCCTCGCTCATACTACACACCTTAGATGTGAATGTTGAACGCAAGTAGTGGTCGCGGAGAGGCAGACGACCAAAGTTGAAGTTGAAGCTTGAGAGTGTGACGATTTATGAGGCTATAGACGCCCATTGAGTACGGTCCTAGCGGCGCGGTGGCTTTAAGAATTTGATAGCTCATATTACAGCCGGAAAAGGAATGCGTTCAACTTCGTTCATGATCAGCCGTAATATTGATTGGGTTATCGACATGCGCTTTGACTTCATGAGAGTGGTCAACGCATACGAGGTGTAAGTTCCGTAGTTTACGAGAAGAATGTCTATAGATCTAGCTCTACTGAGCGCAAGATACAAGTCATAAAGGTACCGTGAAAGGGCGTAATACACAAGGCATAGTGAACAAGATTTATTTCGTCATGCCAAATGTTTCTGTGTGCAGCGTCACTGCAGGCATGCCCCGAAGCACGCTCAGCGGGCTCGTAATGTCAGACGCGAGAACTCTCGCTACTGACTGTGATAATCCAGAGGGACCAGCGACTGCAAAAAGCTTGCCGTGAGCTACCTGACATTGTTGTGCGCAAAGGATGGAGCTTACCATCGACAGAGACGGAGCCCAATGCGCAGGAAATCTCTTCCTGCAAGATCTTCTTCACGCTCGGTCGTCCGTGTGCAATCTGCAGCTCGTGGAAAAACGGAAGCTTCCCTTCTTTCTCCAAGGTTGGGCTCTCTGGACTCGAGCTCCCGAGAGAGTCGGAGTCAGATGCGCTATGTTGATGTTCAGCGGTAGGAGATGATGGGCCAGTGATGTACAATTTTGCGACAACCTGGAGCTGTGTTGGTTGCGCGGCGACGAGAGCTTCAGTGAGGACCTTGGATATCCATTCGATATGATCTACAAACACAGAAAAGACGGCATGGTCAGCCGCTAATCATATGCTGCGTATGCATGTGTCTTACCTGGATCCCGAACGGCCCAAACGAAGATCACCCTCTTTGCCGCCGACTTATTCGCCCTTGCTTTACTGACGATGTCAAGCAACAATGGGAGCGTGTAAGATACACCAGAACCGCCTGCAAGAAGAATGGACGTCGAAAACCGCGTGAGATCAGGTGGGCATCCATATGGACCATCCACGAACGCCGGTACTATCGCAGTTTTACGATCTTTTGCGTGCTCTCTAAGCCTTCCGGTGAAGCCTTCGCGTCCCCTGATGATAAAGGTCACGTCTCTCTCCTCTCCGAAGGCTGCCTCGCTTCCATCAAGCTTGCTCGAAATGCTAGCAATTGTAAACGGGTGTGCTTCAGTTGGAAGAGTGGAGACGGTGGGGAGCACAACGTAGGCGTGCTGGCCAGGGCGCCAGTTGAATTTGCGTCGCAAGGTGAGGCGGACTGTATCAGAGGAGAGCAGCTCGACAGTCGCTTTGCACTCGTGGTGGTCTCCCGAGGTTTTGAACCTGTTATTCCACAAGAGACGCGCGCCTCGAAGTATGCGATCAAAGGCCCAAATGACAAGGGCGGGCCAGATGTAATCGCCGAACCTGCCGGTGTGAGGGCTACGATGAGTATTCTATATAGAAGAGAGATACTGCAACGTACTCGACTTCGCGTGTGTGTAGGTACCCGCAGACGAGGAAGATGCTGTCGAACCGGTATCAGTAGTCTCATGTGACAGCATGATCGCCATGTTGTGGCTAAGAATTACTTACCCGATAAGGATGATATGTGAGATCAAGAAGAACTCGAAGGCGATGTTACGAATGGGGCGCACGGAGAGGATGGTGGCAAGCGTGAATGCTACGAGACCAGTAGCACCACAACGCATCCATCCATGTGTTAAGTCGAACTTCTCTGGAAGACTAGGAAGGGATTGAGACAGTTTCAGCGATAAGGCCGTAACAGTACATACCCCTCTGACGCGCGAGTTATGGCGTGTATCCACAAGAAGAGAAGACATGTGCGTGCTGCTGCACGGTGAAGGATGTTCAGCTGTTATCTCGAGTTAGAAAAGCATCATGGGGGAGAGGTATCGACATCTTACTTTCTCATGAGACACGCCAGTAAAGACTACGCAACGCGTATTGATCAGTACAAAAGATGTAATGTGGACGTCGACATGAACATACATGATATGATGTTGTTCTTCCCTGCCAAAGCGACGATCAGGGGCAACTGGCACGACGCGAGATGTGCCGCCCTGTCTTCCCAGAAGATGAAGTTCAGGCCCTTCGCTGATCATCAACAACGCAGCGGTCAACATTGAAAGTCTTGATGCCGTCTTAAGGAGGAAAACTCACTGTCGACGAAGCACAGGATGAGCATCACGGCAATGTATCCGAAGATGAAGAGCAGTTCAGCTACAGTTGCCTTGGAACCAGGACCGATAGGAATGCTCAGCCGGAATGCAAGTACCCTGAAGGCAGAGCCAAGTGCAACGGGCAATCGTCTCAAACACATTTTGCCGGTCTGTTGTTTGTTGATCGCCTCGGGGTCGCTCTTCTCTGGGGGAGTGGCGTGAGGGGAAGAGTCGACCGCAGCGCTGATGCGCTTGGCTGAAAATACAAGGGACAGCAGAAGACGAGTGGCACGAACAACGGCAAGGAAAGCCACGACGCTGGCGAGGAAGATCCAGAGGTCCCGGACGTATTTGCGCTGTTGCTGCGCCTTCAGCAGCCTGTCAGCCATGGTGGGGGTGGCAGCAATGAGGATAGAAGAGTCCATTGCAGAGCGAGGAGAGATCAACGAGCAAAGCTAGGGAACATAGCCCAACAGGGCCTCGTATTTATAGACCTCATGCCGCCTGCGACTGAGAAGAAGCTGGAGGATGAACCAGCGTTTGACCACACCTGAAGGATTTGGAAGGTATGTTTCGCGAAAACAGCCCACCGCGCGGACGAGCAGTGCTAGGCATGACCGCACACTCAGCGCAAGTGACGACGGAGCTCGACAGAATCACGGCGCATGTGGACCGCGAGGAATCCGGCATCGATGTCAAAAAGGCGCGGACAGGGTTGAAGCAAAGGAAGATGGCGAAATGTCTTCGAATATTCGGATATTCGACCCTAGAACGGTGTGGGGAGGAATATCAGGATTGAATGACAAGGCATCTAACTCAAATTTGAGCTTGTTAAGCTGCCAAAAAGAGTGGATCATGAATGAACATACATACCAATTCATGGAGCGTCGCGGTTCTGTTTCGGCACCAGGTCGGGGGAGAGCTTGAGCCTTCGGAAGAGCAAAATCATTTACTACAACCACATGCTAACGCAAAAAGTAGCACAGTTAAAAAGCTGAATTTGAAGTGAATTGAGTTTATACCAAGGAGTTGCTAATAGGTCTATGACATGCTATGCTACTCATACGAGCGGACATAGGGTGACAATTTGGATATGCCAGCAAGGTCCACATGGAAGGATGCGATGGGGCAATGCGCTCGGTCCGCGAAATTTACTAGCGAATTCCATAGAAACATGTTAATCTCTACGTGTGCTGCCATCGAAGACCTGTACACGCACCTTCATGATGGAAGCAGCCCACTGGCTTGAAGGTAGCATAGCATAGCTGGCCTTACGCGAGGGCACTGGCGTGAGCCACGATGATGCCCGACGGACCAGCGTGGCATAGCTGTGGTGATAAGACTTTCCGGTTGTCGCGGTTTATATGATTCAATACAGCGCACATAGGTGTGCGTTCGGGACGAGACGATGGATGGTTGTCATGTCTCTCGAGAGCAGGGATGAAGGAGGAGTACAACACGTTCCGCGTGGGTGACGGAGGGAGGATCAACTCCGAATTGATGTGACGAACCAGACAAGTTATCTGATAATACACCCAGCCGTGACCGTGACATATTCCATGTTCATCGTCAACTTCAACAAACCCTCAGGTCGTCGCGCGGGACTGTGATTTTCTTGTCTGAGCACAACCACATAATCGACCGCACATTTCGCGGACTATCAGTGCCAAGGGCCAACATGCAGCACAATAATCTAATACGTGAACACGAGTACGTCCGTCTTGCATGGGAAGAAATATCTCGTTTGGTCTCATTGAATCTTGCTGTATCCTCCAATGATATCCAGACCACAGAGTAGCTCAGCCGCACGATCTACTCGGACTTATCAAAGTGAGCATGCCGGCGGCCTCTGTACACCATCGAATCGTCTGACGCGTGTCCATGAATAGCTTGCAACCACACATAAATCACCTGCTACAGCCAACGCACTCTACCTGATCTCGAGGCGAACATTGCGGACAGAAAACAGCCGAAGATAGACCACAACTTCAAACCCGTGGCAATCTCATTTCCTTACATGTCTCTCGCCCGCTTTGACTCGCCACTATGGTCCTCTCTGAGAGCGAGCTTGACCCGCTGCAATGTCGTCTGGCTGACTTATCTTGCTCTATATTCTATAATTGGTGGTTTTCGGAAGATCTTCTTGTCCGGACCGCTCTTGTGGACTGATTCACATTCACCTCCGACCGTAAGTAGATACCAAAGCCTGCTTTGGAGCCTCTGGTGGCGGAAACTCGCTATCTGGGCAGCACCGCAGCAAACCGCTCAGTATTGTCGAACATGTCAGTGAAGATGTACAGCTCGTTTCCCTGCATACTCAGATGTCAATCGTGCGGCAGATGGGAAGTAAGTGTATGTCTTACTCATCCCATGCACATGCTTGAGCTTACCAAGTGCGTCACAGATTCCGAGTTTCAAAAGCTTCCTCTTCATAATAGCGGACAGCATCGCGTGATTTGATACAACGGACCTGAATGAACACGGTACGATAAATGTATTCGGCTCAAGTACATCAACTCACGGCCTATTGATGATTTAGTGTGCCTGTCCGACCGCAGTCACATCATAACTATTACGCCCCCGTTCATGAAGCGCGTCCACCACAACACAAATGCCTTCATCGGGTGCACCTGCCCCCAAACCTCGCTCACACCTGCTTCCATTGATGATCCGTTACACCATCGCATGACCTTCTAGCGTGGAATACGTTCGAGAATGCTCATTATCTCTGCCAGGATGTGTTGAGGAGCATACGAGGACAATCTCAAGCGTTAAGGGTTGTGCACGCCAACTACACGTCGATTTAGATTGTGATGGTCTCTATCCACCCTTTCCCCATTTTCTACCAAGCCACACGGCGCGCTGAGGCTTATCGCAAGCTGCAAAGCTGTATGCGCATGCAAGTGTTCGACGACGATGGCGCCGAGCCACAAAGCTTGGGGGTTCACGATGGTGTGATTCTCACACTGGTATTGCAAATCTGATGCAGCTCAAGCATGGTACGCTCCGTCTATGGGTTAGCTTTCTCATGCCAACCAGCTACCATGGTGCAGCATGCTTTGGCACTACGTTGAAACGAATTCGCTCTCCAGCTACCCTTCGCCGCGCCGGGGTATTGAAAAACACGAGATTGACATTCTTGTCTCTCCTGAAAATTCCATCTCACTTTCTCTTGGCACACCACAGCGTGTTTGTGATGTTTAATCACTCAGTGTGTACAAGTATGTCATTTCCTCTTTGTTGTAGGATGCTGTCGATTGCTGGGCTACCACTGGGCTACCACCTGTTACCTCCTCCTCTTTCCTGCGCTGCTCATTCAGCCTTCAAACAGGCACTCGACTCTTCATCCCTTTTCGATCTGAACTGCATCCTGGACTCAAACCTTGACTAATCAATCATTTCGGATAGCCAAGCTCACCATGGCGGCTGTACTACACTCGCTCATATAGCTCACACAACTCTTTAGCGTTGGTGTCGGCCACAGGCTTGCAATGAATGAACGTAGCAGCCTAGTCGGTTGACACAGACGGTGAGTTCATCGTACGACTGAGACTTTTGCCGCGCTGACTGATTCGGAATAGACGCATGCCTGACGCCTCCCAATATTGGTCAGCCGGGTCAATAAACTGTAAGAGCGGCTGGGCCGCGATACCTCTGGTCGCCTCGACTAGCACGGCGATGCCAGGTTTCCCCACGCGTATTTGCGCTTCATAGTCAGCGATTTCTCTCCAATGAAAGTGTTGTCAAGATACCCATCTTTTGCTGATCACGACATCTGAGGCGAGGCTAATGTACGTTCACTACATCGGCGAAAATTCCATGTCTCATTGCTCTGTTGTAATCCCCCGACTACGATCAGCACCGGGACTCGAGTGCATTACTCTCCTGCTCAATCTTACGGCGTGTCCGACACTGGCGGAGCAGAGCACTCTTTGAAGTGTTGGAACACATCATGATCAAGGCTCGCGTTACATAGCATTGCGGAAGATTGCGAAAGAGGTGCACAGCGTTCTGCTTAGCTTGGTACGTACAGAAGATTGCGCAGGAGATGTACAGCGTTCGGCTTTGAAACTTGATGAGGCCCTGATGTTACAGGCTTCAGTGCTAGTAAGCATGGGATCTAAAAATTGCCATTGGTAAGATTTGTGCGAGTCTAACCCTGAGCTCGCCAAAGCTGAGAATGCACATTCGACGCATAGTCAGACGATGTTGTACAAAGCCTTTTGTGCATTGGCGAGCAGCGATGCACAAAAGAGCAGCATCGGAGGTAAATAATAATGAGTAACGGACTGAGTTACAAAGCACAGCATCAAAGATTTGAGTAATTGATGAACGAGATCTTCAGCTGCTATCATGGCGCTTGCGCTCGGTACAGCTTCCATGATCATGGCGTGGGGACTCGTGTCCTGTACCGGTCTCACTCGTCTTATACCAGCCCTTCCGACCACTCTCCTACAAAAATCCCTCTTCAAGACCTTCACAAGCCCCCAACCTCTCTACAGACGAAAAATGGTCACGAACAGTGTGAACGGTGTCGCCAAGAAGCGCACAAACCTCATCGGGCACGCGCAGCGCCTCGAGGACGGACGCGCATTGGCCCAGGACGTCTGGTCTATCTTCAAGTGTGTATGCTACCCTTACCCACACATGCAGCATGTTTTGACTGTATTTACAGTGCTGCAAATCTGCCGGCGGACTGCATCAACCTTGGTCAAGGTTACATGAACTTTTCTCCGCCTCAGTGGATTAAAGACGCTGCAACCGAGGCTCTCGCCACTGTCACTGCCAACCACTATTCACATCCAAGGGGCAGACCTCGTCTGCGTCAGGCCATCAAGGATGTGTTCAGCTCTGCATTAGGACGTGAGCTTGACATTGAATCTGAGATACTGGTGACAAGCGGCGCCAATGAAGGTGAGCAGGTCACATTTCATCATTGCATGCGCACAGAGTAACGATCGTCCGCTGGCCATGCAGGTCAATACGCCGTTCTAACTGCGTTCATTGATCCTGGAGATGAAGTCATCATGTTTGAGCCGTTCTTCGACCAGTATCTTGCATCCATCGTGTTCAATGGCGGCAAGCCTGTATACGTTCCGCTTCACCCAGAGTCGGCCCTGTCCAAGCTCAAACCTACCAGCGATGACTGGAAGATTGATTTCGAAGAACTCCGGTAGGTCTTGAACGACTTTGTTGTGTTATTGCTTTACTTGAACTTGATTTCACCAGCCGCGCCATCACACCTCGCACAAAGATCATCATGCTCAACACTCCGCATAACCCTGTCGGCAAAGTCTTCACGCGTGCAGAACTTGAGCAGATCGCTGCACTCGCGGAAGAGTTCAATCTCATGGTCATCTCGGACGAAGTGGTCAGCATCTCTATCATCTTGCCTCGTGCACAGTTCATCACGCCTGACCTGTTTCCCTCGCACACCCTAGTATGATTCTCTTGTGTTTGAAGGCAGAGAACACATCCGCTTTGCCACCCTCCCCGGCATGTGGGATCGGACAGTCACCGTTCAGTCAGCAGGCAGTACGTCCCTCACTGCCATGACCCCATCATCCAAAACTAAGCTAACAATCACGACAGAGATGTTCGCTGCAACCGGCTGGCGAATTGGCTGGCTCATCGGTCCCTCCTGGATTATGCAGCCTACCCTCGCAGCGACGACGCGTATCGTATTTTGTTCAAACTCTCCCTTGCAGGAGGCCGTTGCAGCCGGTCTCGAGCAAATGCAGAAACACAAGTTCATCGAAACTCAACGCACAGAGTACCTTGAGCGCAGGCAAGTCCTCGTGGACGCCTTTGATAGGATTGGAGCGCGATACACGCTTCCTGAGGGAACGTATTTCCTCTTGTTGGTGAGTAACGAACGGCATGTGCGCGATGTTTGAACGTATTCATCAGTGGTATCACAGGATATCTCGCGTTTGACATGGCCGGAGGATTACCCTTTCCCTGAGAGCGTGCAAGGGCGCGGTCGAGATTTCAAGTGAGTGGTTCAATTCCTCGTTGTGCCCACTGTCTTGTTGACGTGTCTTATCAGGGCATGCTGGTTCATCGCAATGGAGATCGGTGTTTCTTCAATCCCTGTCAGCGAGGTAAGGAGAGGCTTCGCAGTGCTATCTATCCTTCTTAGCACGCACTGAATTATGAACTAGTTTTACTGCACAGAACACGTGGACATTGGCGAGAATTACGCCCGTTTCGCTTTTTGCAAGGATCTTGATACCCTTCGTCATGCTGGAGAACGTCTGCAGAAGCTTGCTGACTACATGCAAAAATAAAGCATCTCGTACTACACATCAAGGCGTTAGAGAGCAGGCTGGATCTGTAATACCATTCTGAATATAATTGACCAGTATCATGCTACCATTACGAGACGCTGTCCAAGTCATCGACGATCCGAGATAACCTCTCATCTGTCGACATCCCAGGAGGAGTATCGTAGTATGCAGGGTTGCTCTCTAATCGCCTTGCAAGAAATGTGAAAGACAAAGCATCCACGCCATCTTGCTTCGTTCGAATTTCTCCCGTTGTCCGAGTCTGGCGATACCACGTCTTCAGCTCTTCGGTCTCCAAAAGCCTGGACTCCAACGGCAGTCCCTCGGTCAAAAACCGCATAGACGTGTCCTTCGCCTCCGCCTGACAAAACAAATGGAAATGGCCGCCGCCATTATGCCGTACCGCGCGCCCCTGCATCCTCACGAGCTCCTCCAATCCATAATCTTTCAACTGACGCTCCTCCCCGTCCTTCCCGCTCACATGCATATACTGTGTACCCATCACGATGACAGTCGCCGCACGCACAGGCAGCGACCAGCATGCGTCTCTCGGGACGATCAAAACGCGAAGAATTCCCTCCGCGTAGAGCTCAAGCAAAAGCGTCCGGTCTTGCTTCGTCAAACCTTCGTGATAGAACCCGATTCCGCGTGCAACGAAGTCGACCAGGCTTCGGTCTTGTACACGCGTGAGATACACGTCCAGAGCATCCGAGGAGACTTCGTCCGAGAGATAACCTGATGCGGTTTGCAATTCCAGTGCACATTGCGTGATCAGATCGAGGGCTACGTGTTGACATTGTGCACGCGAAGGCACAAAGACGATGGCCGGTTCGCCAGGGGTTGATTGGATTGCCGTGTGTGCGGGCTTTGCCATAGCTTTGAACAGTGCTGCGGACTGAGGGATAGTGAACGTATGTGTTGACGTGGTTAGGTACTGGTCCCGATCAATGGGTCTGAAACTGTGCAACGCCGAGGGGTCGACACTAAGCCATGCGGCCAAGTCAGCAGGGTCATTGAGAGAGCTTGAAAAACCAATATATCGCGTCGGGTGCTGTTGCGTCGCATGTAGGAGGATAGATATCGCCAATTCGTATGGAGCGTTCAGAAGTTCGAGGTTCTCGCAGACAACTACCCGGAGCCCGCCAAGTGCAGCGGAATTGCGATTCGGTGGATTTTTGGAAAGAATAGACAAAAGATCGGGCGCTGTTACGAGTCGGATAGTCTTGGCTGATGGCGAACAAAGTGTCGAGTCCTGGTTGAGGACGTCTATCTTGACACCCATAACATGAGACACAGGACGCAACTCGGATGACGCTTCCCAGAGCACACTTCTCCTCGGGGCAACCAATAGGGCCCACGTCCCAGCCTGCCTCAATGATTTCCTACAGCAGAAGATGAGTGGACTGCTCCCAGATGGTAATCATCTCGTACCATATAGCCAGCTGACCCATAAGCGATTTTCCGCTGCCTATTGGTGCACAAACCAGGGAATGCAGACGGGTACATGTCAAACTCCAGAAGACCTGCGATTGCAAAGCGTTCAACGTGGCAAACTGCCGTGCAAACACGTCTTTCAAAAGCTGGTCTTGGAGCACGTCCAGCGATAAGAACGGAATATTGAGTCGGGGGCAGTGACAGTCAGTCCACGAAGGCATCACGAGATCGTCCAGCGGTATAGACACTTCCTCCTCAGCTCCCATCCACCTATCGGAGACGAACCGGATAGTTACTGAAGGCGGCGGCTTGCCATTTGGGATGGCAATGACGAAGTCAACGTCAATGATGTCCGTAGTCGGGCGAAACATCATGTGAGAGAGCTGGTGAATCGTCGTCGAATTGTGATCTTCGACCCACAGCCAGAAGGGCTCGACAGACCCGTGGACCCTGCTATCCCAGATGAACGCACGTTGAACATGTACCGCAATTTTTAGGACGTCAGGACCTAATGGACGGAGGTCGAACGAGATTTGCGCAGTAGGGAATCTTCTGGCTGCATCACGAATAGCAGCACCGTGCCGTTCGTTCAAATGGACCAATTCTCCAAGTTCGACCGCACTCATAGCGGAAAATTCTGCAACGGTGTACTCGTCTGCATAGCGCTCCATATTATAGAAGACCTCCGCCTTCAGCGAGAATTGCTTGAGCGGCTGATCGAACGGCCAAAGACGCTTCTCGATGGCCTTGCTCATGCCCATGAGGACTGCGCTGACATCGGCCCACTTCTTACTAATGGCGATTTCAAGCAGTGCGCGGACAATGCGACCACCATTTTGTGCGGCGTATGATTGATCGGAGACCAAAGCGAAGTCCTCAGGGCGATAACCAGAAATGTATGCTTGTAATAAGATGTTGACCTTTCCTGCACTGCTATCCGTCCCACCCTTGGAGACATATTATAACGGACTCATATGGAGAATCGCAATGAACTAACCATCACATCGCATGGTACTGCCTCCTGGAGTTGCTCGAGTTCCTTGACTTCGTTTTCTCGTACTTGTATTTGCTCAAACTGCGTTGTGAGAAACCAAAGAAATGAATAACTCAGAGCATATAATGGCTTGCACGAGGCCTCACCTCAGTACTGCTGCATAGCATGGTCAGGACATCGGCCTCTGTCATCTTCGGCTTCATCTTGTTGTTGAAAATTTCGATTGACTTGTAACGAATATAGTATTTTGCGGCAATCCTACCCAAATCCGTAATCACGAAGGTCCGTGCTTGCCTGTCGAAAGACATCATGCGGTTGTCGCTTAGATGACTTGCTGCTTCTTGCACGAGTGAGCTACGTTTGTCTCCAAGGTTAGGATCCTTAGCAACCTGGTCCCAGGTTAGACCTACCACCCGTGAGATTTTGCTTGGCTCTGAAGACTCAGAAGTAACACACCATACTGGAAGGGATTTTTTCGCATGCGGACGTATAAGTATGTGTAACCCAACCACTGTATGGCATCTTGTACGTTTGCCACCGTTCCCAGAGCGATCTCCGCATTGAGGGCATCAGTCATACCAGCCGTAAACCTCGATTCTATGGGATTCTGAAGAGCATATTGAGCTATATCTACAGTAGCTAAGAGGACAATGCGCACCTGCGAGGTGACTGCGTCCAAATAATGCTCTAGTTTGTCCTGTGGGGTGCAAATGAACCCGACACCACTGTCTTCCAGTCCGGGACGACCAGCACGCCCAAAGACTTGCAGAACATCAAGGACAGATAGATCGACAAAAGAACCCTTTGCACTGTCATATACCTGGGTACCCTTGATGACAACTATTCTCATTCAGCTGGACCGTCTTTGGCAACATTATGAGGTGACTCACCAGCATGCGCAGGCAAGTTAACACCCCAAGCAAGTGTGGCAGTGCAGCATAGAACCTAAGAATCTGATGTTAGTGCTTTTTTATGTTTAGTACATATTGTATCACCTTGATAGCGCGAGCATCGAAAAGTCTCTCCATTAAGTTCCTGTCCTCTCTAAGCATACCTGCGTGGTGGATACCAAACCCACTATCAAAGAGTTCCTTCATCTCTTTGTTCCTCGATCTGCCAATATCGCGCCTGAAGAGTTCGAATTGCGGATGATCTATACAACTAAATTCGTCGATCGACCCTTCGGCAATAGCAGCTTCCTTTAGTGCAAGAGCAGCCTTCACGGTTTCCTTTCTTGCGTGGACGAAAACCATCACCTGATGACCTTCGCGAACCATTTCTGCAACCTTTTCAAAGGTAACACGGTCTAAATTTTTGCGATACTGTGGTTGCTGCTTTCCTCTGATACCAATAAAGTGCTGCTCGAGTGGTACAGGCCTGAAGGAGGAGTCGAAGTAGAACAGACCAGTATGCCGGTTGACACTGAGGAAATCTGCAACATCCAGGTAATTTGGTAGAGTCGCACTCAGGCCCACTATGCGAATCACGGACTGGCTAGATTCGACCTGTCGGAGGGAATCGGTCAGCAATTGGGTAAAACTATCGACTGCAAGCCCACCTGACGCAGTGTACGAGCTACTATCGTCTCAATGACCGCGCCACGGTCGTCGTTAAGAAGATGAACCTCGTCGATGATGAGCAGCTTGACCTTCTACAATCGAAATGTCAGCAAATGAGATCCTCTGCAGCCCTCTACCGCACACACCGAAGCCAGCTCGCCTTCTCCGGTGGGCTTCCTCGTTACCACGTCCCATTTCTCGGGGGTAGTGACTATGATCTGTGTCTCCGCAATTTCCGTCTTCGTGAGTTGCATGTCACCTACAATTTCCTGAGTACGGCTAAGCAACAGTCTTTGAGGTAACTACGTACCTGTTAACTCCCGAACACGAATGGAAAGCCACTGTAGACGCTTGCCGAGCTTTCGCACAATTTCTGCTGCTAATGCTTTCATCGGTGCACTGTGAGAAATGTTTTGCTCAGCTGAAAGAAAAGCTCCACAAAATCGCGCTACAAACACATAGATGATTTTGAAGTCATCCCGCCTGATGCTCGACGCGAGCGGCTGGGTCGTAGGGCCAGTCGATCGATGTTGGTCCAAAACGCGAAGGACCGTCAACATCGCAACGTCTGTCTTACCCTGTAACAAGTTCAGAAGGAATGACAGTTTGCGCTATGGTATGAAAAATACGGACAGCACCAGTAGGAGCTGAAGGACACTTTGAGATACGAATGGGATCATGAGCGTTACAGCACTCACCACAGACGAGGACATTCTCGTTGGATTTATACGCGGTTGGGTACACTATTGACTGGATTCGGTTAAGCGATGAATATCCCTGTAAACAGATGATGATATGCAGTTTTGGTGTAGCAATTTGTATAACCCACTGGGAACGAACCCTTGGCAAGAGGGTCCAGCTCTGCGACAGAAATTAGTCGTTCTGTTGACCTGGGAGGTACCGGCCTCGCTGGTGGTACCGTTACTTCCTCGAATTCCTTAAACCCAGTGTAATCTCTGTAAGACGCGCAAGACGTATATAACCTAGACTCATTTTGCTCACCTCGTGGTCTACGCGTGTTGTACCGATGGGAAGCATGAACTTGGTCCCGACATGTGACAATACATTGCCTTGAGACATGGACGCGGAAGTGTAAACATGAGGCAGTTGTTCAGGTGCTGCTTGCTATTCATTCAATCAGCTCGTAACTTACTTTGTAGATCACAGGACTAACCGCTATCCCAGTATAGAGGGGTCGTGAAGCATTTTCACGAAGTGTATCTTCCATTCTCTGCTGAGCAGAGCGAGCATCGAGCTGCCATGCATCTGTCTCCCACATTAACATGTTGATTTTGCATGTATAACGTAGGCTTACCTGTTCCACGCACCGCAGCTCCATTCTCATGTCTTGTTGTTTGGGGCGTCTTCTGCAACTCTCCCGTAAGGTGACTTGATAACTGAGTAGTAGCTTTAGCTTCACGATGGCATATATGTTGTACGTGTACCCGCCTGACCGCCAAAATCCTGTCTATTGTCCAGAATCTCCATCACAAGCTCTATCTCATCGAATCCTATCATTTCAGCAAGCTCTGCTGATATATCGTCATTCGCACGTGCAGACGATATAATGGAATGGAGGGAAGGTAACAACGGCTCGAGGTTTGGCTTGCTGCGAAGTGTGTCTATGTCAACGAGTATGACAAGAGCTTTTATGAATTATGCACACACGAGAGGACCTTCGAAAGTAGGTGTGACCTGGCATTAGTTCCTGGACGGCCGAGGTCACTAAACATATACAGGACTGTATCCCATGCTTCATCTGACTCGTGGTAGTCATCAGCGTGGAAGTCACTAGTGTCACCTATATACATCTTGTATCAATTGAACGACAATACAATGATATGAAGCAACTCACTCTTGAGTCTATGTGGCAAAGTAAGCGAAACAAACGCGGTCAGTTGTGAAGGTACTCACTCTGTCCACTCTTCTACTGCACGTCTCTCTCGTTCAGAAATCTCTTCCACAGGAGAGGCAAGATGTTGCAGATGCGCGGAGAATCTAGACATTCCTCAGCAATTCAGACGAGTGTAATTGACGAGGACGGGTTCAAGAGCAAACAACGTAGAAACTGAGAGAGACCAATGAAGGGATAGGTGAACTCGCGTGCATCATGCTCAGGCGCCTGCAGGGCGATGTCGGTGCCGGCCATGATCTGACTCATGGCGTCGAGCCTGAGCGAACGGCAGTGCGGTAAATAGTAAAGCAAAGTTGGATGTGTATGTTGCTTTGAATAGCTGCAAGTGTAGTTGCTAGAGATGAGGAATGGTCTGCTGCTATATATCCGCCCACATGAGAAGTACATTGATGAGAGCCTGAGATGCCAACAGGACAGAGAACACGACGCGATAAGTCAGTATGGTGAGTTAGGTCGCTGCGCTAGGGTGGAGTCTTGCAGAACATGAAGATTCTGAAATCGTTAGAAATTCAGACGCGTGATTGCGTCGTGGCTTGCCCTGTAAATGACGAAGACGAGAACTGCTGTGACCCATACGACCCATTGTCAGCAGGAGCACCGCTCTGAGAACGCGGCATTGAGTTCACGTTCGACGTCCAGGACCTTGGGGGACGGAGGTCGATGTTCGCTAATTGTTGGCGAGCCGCGCGGAATTCCTGTTCCTCCACCTGCGTCTGAGCCACGATGGCTGCCCGTATCTCCGCCTGTCTCTGTAGCTCTGCCTCCGATTCGTCCGAAAGGTAATCAGTAAAGCCACCGTCAGAGATTACGGTAGTCTCAGAGCCATCTCCGCTATCACTGCTAGCGCTACTAGAGCCGCTGCTAATGCTTAGACCGCTAACGTCTAGATCCAATGGAGATCGCTGACGCAGAGTTGAGGGAGAGTTGGATTTTTCGTGGGTACGATCTGCATTGCGCAATGTATTGCTCGGAGGTGGGCTTGGATTCCCGCTAGAGCCTTTGCGTGGCTGCGGTTGTGCGTCGCCAGTGGCTTTAGCGGGAGAAATGACATTCGACAAGGGAGGACGCTGGGCGCCGCCTTTGCGAGACAGAGTCCCCGTTAGCTCAGCGTTCTTCCGGCCTGGCGACTGCTTAGCCTCGCGAGAATTGTCACGGCGCTTTTCGGGCTGGACGTCCACCATAGGACGGCGAGGGAGGACGATCTGGTCCATACCATTGGAGCTAATAGCGGATGAAGGTGAGAGTTCGGCGGAAGCACGTGAAGCAGGGTTCGTTAACGTGGCTGTGCTTTGCAGAGGACTACTTCCCCTCAGTTTCGCAGGGATCGGCAGCGAGGTAGTCTTGACCGGTGTTACTTCGTTGCGAAGCGCGCTGGCCACTGCCGCGCTGCCGCGACGAGACATGGATGGCGGCTGCGAAGGGGACGCAGGAGCACGAGCGTTGGTGCTATTGTTGGCGAACGTGTGCATACGTTGAAAGTTGAGGGTGTCCAGGATTGCCTTCACATCTAACGGAATCGGAATGTGATATATAGTGCTAACGCTGGGCCAATCAGCAATTGCGACAGCCTTCTGCTCCCCAGCGGATGGTGGCCTGCAGCAGCCTGGCCACCCAGGATTCTGAGTGAGCTTCGCGGAGGGGTTCGCTCGTGCCCACTGCGACAAAGACGCGATCAGGGCAATCGAATATGTAGATGGATGAGCGTCGTACCTTGCAAAACCCGCAGGTATTGAACGATGTGACTGGTGTAGCAGTGAGCGCCCCGATGGAGATGCCTGCGCGTTGAGACTCACCTTCAGCATTCTTATAGTACGATACATCATGTCTCGGATGCAAAGCACGATTCCTGCAGACCTCACTTTGGTGGGGACACCTTGGGGTAGAGTCAGCAAGCCAGTCTGCACATTGACGAGATGTGGCCTGAGCGCATACCTTCCTGACTGGGGCTTGAAAGCCTTGCACATGCGGCAGGTAGAGGTAGCCTGGTCAATAGAGCCTACTACGACACACATTCTGGATTTGTGGCAGACAGAGGGAGGCGAAAGGGGGGTTTGAGTTGTTGGGACGGAGTATAAGAGTGATTGTACTGAGAAGGGGAGAACACATAAGCATGCGGTCTCTTTTCGTGTCGCTGATATAGTTCGTTCAGGCGAATGATGGTTTTTGGTGCAAGCTTCATGGCCACAGCAGAGGAGAGACGGCGAAATAGACTTGTTCGTTGGCTGCACAGCTGCACATCGACGTTTAGACAGACTCTTTCAAAAACCACGCTTCGTTTTCGACGTCGCGCTGCACGATGCTGCCTCGAGGCAAGAGCTGATCAGTTAACTCAATTCGTAATTACTTTACGCCAGATAAGTCCACATATAGAACTATCTTGTATTTCGTGCTTATTCTCCTCGAGACTCATGTAGCTCGACACCGCCGCCCCTGTGGCTAAGCTTCACACTGTTACATACACCTGCCGACGTCGTCGTTGAGCCAGACGAGGTACGACGACGACTGTTTAAAAGCCTCCTCGCGCGGCAATTGCCAGGATGACGCTGGGAGCAGCTGGTGGTGCACTGCCTCGAATTACTTGACTTGCCTACTCTGTCTCTGTTTCCTTCTCGCCACCACCTCTGCTCCCTTCCCTAGCGGTTGTAACATGGGCTCGAATAACTCGAAATTGTCCCCAGAGCAGCTCTCTGATCTCCAGAAATCGACGTATTGTACGTCACAGTCTCATCTCATCTCAGTCGACCGAGGCAGCTCATCGCTCACCTAGTCGATAAGCGAGAGCTGCAACAATGGTCATTAGCTTCTGTCTTGGCTGTCCTTGTTCGTAGGTCTGATGGTCGTACTCTTCTGTATCAACAGGTACAAAGGATTCCTCAAAGATTGTCCATCAGGCCAACTAGACAAGTCGGAATTCAGCCGAATATACAAGCAATTCTTTCCATTTGGAGATCCCGGGGAGTTTGCGGATTATGTCTTCAATGTTTTCGACGAGAACAAGAACGGGACTATCGATTTCAAGGAGTTCATTTGTGCTCTGAGTGTCACAAGTCGGGGGAGATTAGACGAAAAGCTCAAATGTGAGTGTCTGCCTTAGCGTACGGCGCCGCAGCTCATCTCGCTTGTCCAGGGGCATTTCAACTATACGACATCGACGGGGATGGCTTCATCACGTATGCTGAGATGCTGCAAATCGTCCAGTCAATATACAAGATGACAGGACAGATGGTCAAGCTTCCTCCAGATGAGGATACCCCCGAGAAGGTAAACACCAAGATCTCCTACGCCAATTCGATGTCGCTGATCGCGGCTTTGTTCGAAGAGAGTGGATAAGATATTCAAGAACATGGACAGGGACAAGGATGCAAAACTTACATATGATGAGTTCGTCGAGGGCAGTAAACAGGATCCGACTATCGTGCAGGTTCGTACATCCTTGTCTGGCCTCGCCAGTTTATTGATCAAGCTCCTTGTAGGCTTTGTCACTATACGATGGTCTTGTATAGTTATGCTATTGCCCGGTGTTTGCGTTATTCGAGGATACCCCTTCCGTTTTCTGCTCTAATAATATGTCGATCGGAGGAGCTATTGCGAACCTCTCATTGTATCGGTAGCTAGCTGCCCCAGCAGGCAGTTGCCACAGGCAACTCTTCTCTTCTAACAACTTTCACCATGTGTAATCAGCGGTGACCCAATCTCACAAACGTACATCATCAGGTCCGCAGCTTAGCAGTGAATAGGTATATATGATCCTGTTTACACTTGCCGGCCATATTTTTTAAGGATGCGAGTCTCTACATCGTTCGCGACCCAGGTGTACAGGCCCTCCGAAAACTGGAGGTTATCTTGTTCTGCCTTAAACAACTTGTTGAAGTCTTGCGGCTGTCCGGGCTGCATTGCGCCAGCCGCAGCAAAGGGCGTGGTCATCTGGGTTTGCGAAGAGTCCGCAGCTTCGAGGGCGGTAAGATGAGTTTTAACCGTTGCAGTAAATGCGGACACGTACCGTTGTCGTTCCCCAGAATAATGCGGTATAACCCGTTCAGCCCGAAGAAGTTCAGAAAATACCAAGATAATGAAGACACCCATCGGACGTCCATGTCCGGTGTTTCGATGCCACGTTGAAGCATAGACTTGAAGCCAAGGGTCAACGGGAATGGCAGTTTGACTGGACATCTAATCAGACATATCCTAGAGTGCACAATGACTGTACTCACTCAAGACGAAGCCCTGGAAGAAGAAATTGATCCAACCCATGATGATCATCTGCGGTACCATCATAACCATTTGAGTCTTCATCCCAGCCATCATCCCATCCATAGCGTTTGGATCTGTCAAAGGGTTGGGAGGCGCAACTTTCTCATCTTTCTTAGCAGGCCCATCTTTGAGGTATGTGCCATCCCCGAGTGCTTGTGAAAGCTCTTGTGAAATAGACTTGTAGTATGTAGGTGGTATAGGCGAGGAGGCTGCTGTTGCACGAAGAACTTGGGATCGAACGAGAGCGCGCCTGTGACACAGTGTAAGGCCGACGCAGAGTTGGAAAGCCCGACAACATGCTCACTGCTCCCGTATAGCCTCCTTTGACTGCTTCTTCGGTGCAGATTGTAGGAGGAGCACGACATAGTGTCTTAATATACCGACCAAAATCTAACCACCGTGTCAAACCCGCGAATAATCACTACAAAACTTTCAGAGCTCACCATTACCAGCGTGATTGGGAACAGTACCCAATCACGGATTTGCGGGTCGAGATACAGCGAGACTCTGTAGCATATTCAAGTGAATGAACGCGGTACCAGCGACTGAACACGTACGCAGAGCTCGACATGGTAGTGAGTGACGAAGCGTGAAGTATAGGACAACCAAATTGGGAACGCCGGGATTATTGTGCCATGGGACGCCACAGGCGGTAAAGCTTACCTCTTCCTCTGCACCATGCAGTCTTTCCTCCTACCATCGTCTGAATGAACTTTGCAAGGCACCAGATAAGTGCGACCGCTCCTGTCCTCATCTTCGACACACGATTCGACCCAGACTGCCGCATCTTCACTACATGCACCAAGGCAGGGTTCGCAGTATACAGCGTCTGCCCACTCAAACTGCTTCGCAAACGAGGTACTTAATCTAGCGACATATCGGCCGTTGTGTTCAGACACTAAGTGCATATGCTCTAGAGATTACTGGTGGAACACTAGCGTTCGCAGTCCCGCTTCATACATCATCGCTGATCTTTCTCGTCGGTGGGGGTCGTAGTCCGCGATATCCTCCCAATAAGATCATCTTCTGGGACGATGCGCAAGGCCACGAAGTAGCGGAATTGGAGTTCAGAGAGCGGGTGCGGGGAATAGCATGCCGAAGAGGCTGGCTAGCGGTCGCGTTGCGTCGGAGAGTGTTAGTCTTCAAGCTGGATACATCGATCTCAAGATACAATGAGTGGGACACCTGCGACAATTCAAGAGGTGCGTTCGCATATCGCATCGTTGATGTCACGTTTTCTCGCATGACACTGCTGACGAACTTCATTCAGGCTTGTTAGCCCTTGCCACTGGCACACATGCTACACTACTTGCGATACCCGGCCGCCAGACAGGCCATGTGCAACTAGTTCATTTACCTCCATGTCCCCCTCCCCAACCCATAGGACCTCCTGTCTCAACAACGCCACCACGACCTCCGCCTCCTGCACCTACGAAGCACCCAGTGACAATCATAGCTGCGCATACGACCGCCTTGACCACTCTTACAGTACCAGCATCTGGGCGGTATCTTGCAACAACTTCTTCCCGCGGGACTCTCGTGAGAATCTGGGACGTTATCACAGGCAAGCTCATACGTGAATTGAGAAGAGGGACAGACAAAGCCGAAATTTACGGTGTGGCATTCCGACCTGATGAACGTGAAGTTTGTGCATGGAGTGACAAGGGAACGGTGCACGTCTTCTCTCTAGTGGCTGGAAGTGGGAGATTGTGAGCCGTCTCAATATCTCAATGTTATTGCGGCCATGCTTACAAGTGATTTAGGAACCGGCAGTCTACATTCTCTCCGTTAACCACATACATCCCACTACCGAAATACTTTGACTCTGAATGGTCATACGCCCAGTATCGAATACCAGCGCAATCGGCGCATATCTCTCTCACCGCACCTCCACCCAAAGCGCCTACAGCCGATGTCGTAGACGAAGAGAAG